>JAVQJF010022292.1:0-38713 GCA_036023855.1 Gadopsis marmoratus | reverse complement strand
ACCAACTCTATATGTATAGACCCAACAATTCCACCATGAGCATTTATATAATGCCTTTTATATCTTATGTAAAGCATGTTGCCTTGTCGTTGAAAGGTGCTACACAAATGAACTCGCCTTGTCCCTATATTCCTCACTCCCCATAACTGTTTTCACAAGACGCTACTTGAAGCTTATGTTATCAATATTCTTTCCTCTGCAGATACCCCAGGTGAGCTACGCTTCCACTGCTCCAGAGCTCAGCGACAACACCCGCTACGACTTCTTCTCACGTGTGGTGCCTCCAGACACCTACCAGGCCCAGGCCATGGTGGACATTGTCAAGGCCATGCGCTGGAACTACGTCTCCACAGTGGCCTCAGAGGGGAACTACGGGGAAAGCGGCATCGATGCTTTCATTCAGAAGTCTCGGGAGGACGGTGAGTACACTTCTCATATATCATTACTGCCCAGCACTGGGCGTGGGAAGAGATTACCCATGCCAACGTTCCGTCCGGCAGAAAATCAGCACATCAGCAGCAGTTACAGTGCTGTCAGTGTCTACACTGGGTCTGTTCTGCCACAGTACAGGTGTATATTCCGATTTTCTTTTTCGCATAGTATTTATTTATTGTATTTCAAATACATTGTAAATTAAAATTTCATTTTCAAGAGTGTCCTGGCCAAGATAAGCAACAATGAGTTACAGACACACAATGTAAGACAGATAACCACAAAACATGCCACAAAAACACAATTAAGCAGAAACGCAATAATCACAATTAACATTTCTAATACAGGCACGAAAAAGGATTTAATCCTAAAAACAACCTACATGGCGGCTGACAGCTGACCAAAACCCAAAACATAACTTGAATATTCGAGTGAAATGCTCGCACTGTAGATGCCTGAAAGTGTGGGTGAAGCACGAAAGGTTGTTGTTATAGTTGTAATGGTTGAAATGAAAGTTTTTCTGTTCTGTCAGACTGAAGTCAGATGACAACTTCTACAACAACACATTCAGTTTTTTCGTGTCCAGTGTAACAGATTGTTGGTGTCTTTGAACTCGTAGTTTTAGTTCTCTGGCCCAAACATAGACTATATGTTCGAGTGTCATGGCACCACTTGACCCACCAATATAAAACTGCAGGCAACCTGTTCGAAACGAGGTCAGACAAGCAATGTGGTCACTACCTGCAAACTAGTGTTTGTTGAGTTGGTGAAGATCGACTCCAATCGGTCACTCATGTTGCTCTGTGTCTGCTGGATGTCTAAGTATGCATTTGTTTGCTGCACATGATAGCAGGTTAAGGTCACATAATGTACTTATAGTGATTGCACAAATAAGTAATTTCTCAAATCATAAATTAGGCTTCAGCATTAGACCCATGTCTGTGCTACTAGAAATTATTGTGATTTTCCTTCAGTTTTATTGACCCGTTACCCGTAGTCTAATCACAAGTTCTGACAGACCTGTTTAAAAATCAACCTGGGGCTAAATCCTAATTTTGAGAGAAATAAAAAAGCTGAGATTGAGAAACTTCCATAAATATTACACGCAACAAGGTTTTTCATTTGGCCTACCGTTCAAGCCTTTGGATCGCCTTTCCGTTGCATTTACCCCTTTCCAACAAATTACTCTACTGAAGGATTTCCCAAGGAGGTTGAGTGTTTTGGTTGGCTAAGTACGAGTGTAATTACAAGGATGAGACTTTAAGGTGCCCCGGTCATGTCTCCAGCTTGCACTGTGCCTGGACAGAATGAGACCAGCTTGGCTGTGGTTGCTCATCAATTATGTCTGTCACTCTTTGAACACTTAATCGCCTGGGCACAAGTCAGAGGCAGCTGATGGATGGAAAATAAGTGACGCTGGGATAAATATGTTAGGGATTTTATCAGGGTTGAAAAATCAGGAAATGCACATAGTTTGGAGGTGTCTAGTTAGGCTGATCCCATCTGATCAGTAGAATACATTACCCAAGCTGTGGTATGAGAAAACAACGAAAAGACTGCCATTAACCTGCAGTGTCATACATACTATTCTATTGCATCATTTTGATTCAAGGACAATTTTAAGTCCAATGCAAAACAGTCTTTAAATGATCATCCTCATCTCATGATGTGCAATACTAGACTATGAAGTATTTTGTTTCTTTAAATACATTTTTGTCCTGTTTCATGCTGTCTGAAAATAAGGAACAGAATTATATACACATCACTTATAGATGTAAGACCTTTGGAAACCAACATTAACAAAGAATTTATATCTCAACACATTCAAACATGCATTTAAGTAAAGAATGAATCCCATTCAGCAGTTTAAAACATTTTAGTCAATAGTTTAGTACACCATTTACAAAAATTAATTTATTAATATCAATAGAAACTATTTGTCAATTAATCAATTAGTGGAACAACAGGAACATAATCTGTAAATATGTTGATTTGTAACTGATTTGTAGTTGTATATTTTCTATTAATGTGAATACGCCAAACTTTCCTTAGTTTTAGCTTTTTAGGCTTTGCTGCTTTTCTTTCTTTGTTATGTGTGATAGTAAACTGAATATTATCAGGTTTTAGAGTGTTGGTTGGACAAAACAAGGAATCTGATGGTGTTCCCTTGGGCTTTAAAAGGGAATTGTGTTAATCAAGAAAATACTTGACAGATTAGATGAAAATAATCATTAGTTGCAGCCCTAATCTGCAGTACATTGCATACTATTGGTGGTTGTACTGTTATACTTTGTAGCTAAGATGCATGTGCTTTTTATGATGTTTTTCTCCTCCAGTAACGTCGTACAGTATGCAGTGCTATTCAAGAGCATTTTGCTTGTCAATGTATTTCCATATACATAAAAAATGAATCAGGCTTCGTCAGCGTTCATCATAATGTTCATTCCAGGTTTGTTCCAGCTCTGAGTGGATAAACATCTCTCCAATCAACACTTATCAAATCGAATCAAAGTAATTGGCTCTGAAAAATCAACAGATATTAGCCATTATATATTTTCGTGCCAAGTCATTTGAATTGAGTTTGATCTCTTAATTGAAATGCTCTCCATGGTGTACTCTTACGATATTAATCCCGCAAATCTCTTGACAGTGAAAAGATTTTACGCTGATATATTATATTGCAAATATACTGTTACGTCACACTTGTGCACTTACTTTGCCAGATACCATTGTTTTGAGCTGAACGTACCAAGAAAATAAGCCAAAAAAGCAAATGATCTGAGTCAGCTCCCACAGCAACAACCCTGGCAGCCCAGCAGCCACCTGCTTGGAGTCGAGCACAGCGCTCCCCTCTCTCCCTTAAGAGAGCTAGCAAACATAACCAAGTGCAATGTGGGTAAAAAGCAGATGATGAAAGGTAAATATGAATCCAGGTGGGGATTCTTGATCTCTGCTTTTGTATCTCTTTTCCCTGGCATACCGTGCTTAGAGCTGGGAGCCTGTTCCCTTCAGTGTTCCTCTTCTTGGGCTATTTAAGGTGGGCAGCTTCTCATCTCGCATGCACTGACCCAGGATGTGACCCCTCCTAAAGGGAGATATAAGAGCAGATGTGGTATACACAGAGACAGAGAGAGATATCATTTTTGCCATGCTTTGTATTAAACCACTTCAGGAAACATAGATGTGTGAAAATGTGTCTGTTGTCATTCAAATGTTAACCCAGAACCTACTCTACTGACAACGTAATACATTTAAATTAGAGCGTTGTGTATAGGATTTTATAAGTACTGATGATCAAAACCGCTTGTCTTGACCTTTTCTTTAGTGCCAGACTAACGGATGTGCATCTTGCAATAAAAGTTAAATAATGGCAAAATCTAAGCTAACAGCCAGACAATGAGGTAATAAGCCTGAGAATGAACACTTACATCACCAAACAATTTAGTATGAGCATCTTACTGTAAGTGATGTATTCCTGGCTGATATGGACACAAAATGCTTTATTTCTTTCATTTCAAAGGGCCTATTTTCTGGAACACATGCATAGTTTCTGAAATGGAAAGTTCATAATGACCATCTGGGGTCCACTTCATGGTCTCTTACTACCTTTTATGAATGTAAGCTTCTTTTTGAGTGCAGGCGTTAGGACACAGAGATGCCAGTGCAGGCAGAAGAAGCCCAGGGAGTCCCATCCTTGACTGCAGACAGCACGTCGCTGCAGAGATGTTGATTACTGTGGAGCATGCCCCAATAGATGTCATTAATCAAGTTAATGAAACACAATGTCAATAAGAACCCTAACAAGATTCCCGTGCAAACCAATGGCCTGCCTGACATCAACATGAGAAACCCTGCTAATGGAGTAACTGCCGTCCCTGTTTGACGAGGAGGATTACAAGCATTAGCCAGTTGGGATGAATAATCGCATGTGGGGAATGTAAAATGATGAAGAAGAAAAGGGGAACACAAACAACTCTGCATTGCTCCTGGGTGATTTATTTGTAGATGCAGAGAACAGACAATATTAGACTGGGTTGAGGTTATGCCTGGCAACAGAAAGTAAAACGTGAACTGTGAAAGAAGAACGTAGCTAATTATACTTTAATAGCTGATTCTACAAACAAAGATGTTTTAGGTTCATCAGAACTTGGTTCTTAGAATTATTTTTCTTACAGTCAACAAATCCTATGAAAAGACCAAAACCAGAAATGTGTTTGTCCATTTCTCAACATTTTCTGACTTTCCTGAAGTCCATTCACTAAAATTCCAGACAACAGCTCACAAATGTATACTTTAATTTTAAATAAAGGCTTAATAATTTCCTAAAACTGGGCACTGCAGTATTTAGCTGTGCAAGCAATACTTGTTAGTAAAATCAATTCATTGTTGGTTTTGGTCATTTGATGACATTGCGAAACATATAGAATGTCACCAGACATATCCTTTAAAAATAGCCACATAAGAAAGGTTAATTGACGGAAAAATGTTGGAGGATGAGGTGATTGGATAAGAGAAAAGCATATCTTCGCCCAGAGCAACAGGGGGAGATGTGAACATCTGAATTCTAAATGGCTGCAGTCATCTGGGGAAGAGATCACAGCACACTCAGCGATGTTCCTGCTTCTATCCATATGGCCTTTTAATCTCGAGGTCACACCCGTGTGTGGCATGTCAGCCAGTTATGTCTTTATTTATTATTTGACATCACGCAAATGACCCCTGTGTGCCTCAGATATGTCCTGTTGCAATTTGTTCATACAATTACTTGTCATTGCTTAATTGGGCAAGGCGAATGGCTGAATAATCATCACTCATCTTCTCTCGCTTTTCCTTCTCTCTTTCACTCATGGGCTTCCTGAGGGTGAGTTAATGGTTATGTATCTCTCTTACTGCAGAGATGTTGTAAAAGCCAGTTTTCTTAAGCAAGTACTGCTGCTTGAACGTCTATATTTAGTATTAGATGCTGTACACTGTAGTCATGGTCGGTACCCTCATGCTGTACTTCAACTGGCTAGCTAAACACACATGACAGTATTTTCCCATATGGGACCATGTACCTTGCACTGCAAATGTACATTTTCAAATAAAGAAGGAAATTAGAGAAACTATGTGTTGCCGGTCAAATCTAGACAGCAGGAAATCAAAGCAATGGATTAGGGTGTGGGGGAGGTTACGGGGGGATGCTGCAGTTTAATTTATCTGCGGTAATTTAACCTGGTGAATGCTGCACAAATTGGCCACAAAAAGCAATGTGAATTGGTACAGATAAGGTTAGTGGGTGCTAAGATAATACAGGATATGAATAATTACATGGGAAATTTAGGCTGCTGTGTTGCCTGGAAATGGAGCCTAAATGACATTCATTGGGGTGTCGTGTTGCATCCAGCAACATGAGATAATCAATGTATAGTACAAGGATGATAAAAAGCAACTAGTTAAACATGTTTGCGGAATAGGAACTGATGTAACAAACTTAAATCAGGTGTGTAATAGCTCCATACTTTGCAATATTTTAGAAAAGTATGAACAAGGTTGCATGGATAAAAGATTGGGTTTTGAAAGATACTTATATCTGCCTAAAAAGGATTTCAATTAGACAACATAAGACAATAATGTAAATTGAACAGCTCATGCAACTAATCTGGATTACAATTCTGTAACTAATCCATACAACTCCTGCTCATTAGAACATATCAATATCACTTTTGTCAGAGGGATAAGAGTTTCTCAGCTTCGACTAAGCACTTTCTAATCGGCTTCATATTATCATCATTAGACTAGGCTTACACATTGTATTATAAAGATTTGATGACATCTTGTTTTAGACCCTGATGTCTTCAGATAGATTATTGTTATTGGAATGACAATTTAAGCAAACTAATTGGATAAATGCTTTTAAAATAAATACAGGAGTTAACCGTGATTGGCATGTCAGCCATGGTTGTGTAAAATAAAAGTGTTAAAAGCAAACAGAATCTCATAATGATTCAAGAAAGAAGATTCATATTAACAGGATAAAGATGAACTTAGCCAAATTAAGTTTAGCATACATGTATGTAGTTTTTGCTGAGTACAAAAAGTCTGTGACACACATCTATTGTGTATATGTGGATATCCATGTTTATGTAAATGCATTCAATATTATTATTTTTATATTGGTATTTTGATTTTACTGTCAAGCTGTCATTACTGTCAACCACCAAACTAAATTTAACAATGTTAGATGATGTTTGTGCCCGATAGTGTTGATGATAGTTTCTTTTCCTTCCCTTCCTGGCATCCGTTAAACTCATTCACACAGGACCCAAATACCTTAAACCTTCATTTAGGAAGATTGTAATGTTAGAGGTGTTAATTCAACTATATGTTTATTATTGAGGTTGTACTTAGAGGTGATGTGGTACTTGACTGCATTAACATGAAATGTGTTTCTAATTTTCTTCCCCCTTATGTTATGTAAATGGGGCTACACTGCTATATTTGTGGTGTTATTTTTTTGGTCTTTAGTGTTTTTACTGTTAAAAGAAGAAAAACAGCTTAGTCACATGTGATTTTTGTGTTTGTGCCAAGGCCCGTTTGTTTTCCGCCAATTGCAAGCTGCCACTAAACTCTGATCATGAGACACTGATTCCCCACTGGGGCTAGGTATGGCATTGGGCATTACTTCTCACAGAAAGTTATATACTCTGTTAGTCCTTTTAGGAAAGAGCTCTGTAGTTTTTTTTAAACATCTCCAATAAGAACATGTCTAGCACCTACAGTATGCAGTGTCTCTCCACTGAATTACATAAGTCTAATACACTAACCTCTGACCAGATTCACGTAACACCATTAAACTTTATGTGTCATCTCAAGTATCAGAAAATAACAGGACAAGTCATCAAGTAGATTTTAGAAGGTGAGAATTTGTGGCTCCATTTTATGACTCACTTAATGGATATTGTCAAAACTGCAGGTTTCTCTTACAGGGGACAGCATGACAATTGTATTCATTGCCCATTTATGTAAAAGGTTTTGCTATGAGTAAGAAACTGCATTACATTTTTATCCTATAGGAATATATTGTAATTTATTTTACTTTAGCAAAATTTTTAGCTGTGGTATATTTGCACTACATCCCCTAGGGCTCACATGGCAATTAATCAGTGTGGACAGAACTGTGACATTTGTTTCCTCAGCTTTTTGTTGCTTTACACCAACAGGAAATCCTCTCCTGGTTGGCTGGGGTGGCAGCCGCTGCTTAGGCTAGGATACTAAATTGTTAATTGATGAATCCACACAAATCAATGTTACTGCATCTGAAAATAATCTTGTAGCATTTTAAAATAAAGCACACCACTTTCTATGTGCCAGGCGACCAACCCAATGCTGTTCCAGACATAAACAGTGACAGACGGGCCTGTTTTCTTGTAACAGTCCCCAAACATGATTGTTTGTCCCATGCTGATAATGTTTCCAGGAATTCTGTTTTCAGTTCCTGGATTTCTCCCGGTCTGGGCAGCATTATTACTGGGAAAGGTCTGGACATTGTTAATTATTGCATCTAGACGCCCTTCCAGGTATGATATGTTTTGTGATTGTATCTTCCTGCACCGTCAAAACCTCCAACTGGAACTACCTCATTTAGTTTTATTTTAGTTCTGACATTCTGCAAGTCTTTTCCAAAGTGACATCTGTAGTTTTTCCTGATTTGCACACTTGGCATCTGGATTTAAAGGCCCATGTAGCCAGTGGGAGAGTAGGGCAGCATTAGTCTTTAGATTAGGTTATTGAGTTAGAGATATTGATTCTTTTAGGGAGATTAGGTTATTCCAGTAGCAAAAGTGATAAGACTTAGCAAAGGCAAAATCAAGGATGATATAATTGTATAGTTTCTATTTTTACTTATATTCTTATTGTAGTCAAAGTGCATCTGAGCACAGTTTGGTGGACAGGAAATATGTAAAGAATCTAGTTTGAATTAGTTATCATGTGTCTTGATTGACATTGACATCTTGAAATCTCACTCGACATTAGTGCAATGAAAAGGCTTCAGAAGGATTTTGTGACCTTGTTATAGGTTTCTGGCAATGCAGGGGAGTTTCCGTCATGTAAAATATCTGCATCAGAGCAGACTTTCTTTCACAGGTCTGTTGTAAACTAGCTAGAGTGGACAGCATTACACAGCATGGAGCCATGTATGAGAAAGTCCGAAAGGAATGCAAACACAACTCTCAGTACGTTTATGTTCAGAACAATGGTTTCTTTCAAGATAGTTCCTGATGATGAGCCGGTGGAAGATAATATTGTTTAGTCAGCTTCTGATCTAACCTGACTCTTTGTCCCACAAACCTCTACGGTAACCCCAATTTATGCATTTCCTGTTGAAACATGAGGAGTTAGAAAAGGGATATTCATTATGGAGAGAAAGGTAGTCTGATTTGAATGTGCAGAAAGGTGTGATTGTCGAAATATTTGTGTGTACTGTTGTTTGGTCTTCTTAGTTAAACCTACATGCGCCAGCAAAGATGTATTTGTTTTCCAAGATGAAGCCATTTTCCTGGAAGTTCAAGTGCTGGTGGTATTTTGATAAGACCTTTTCTCAGGACTGTGTGGGCAGGACACACTCTTCTGTTGGTCTAGTTGCAACTATCAGGGCAGGGAAGTGTTTTTATGATTCTTTTCTGTAAATGTGTTTTATTTTAAGAATATATTGACTTCAGCAACCTCCCAATATTGCTCCACCCAACAGTAAACCTGAGAAGAGGTCTATCAGCATAAATACCCGAAAGTACTTATGTGCACATGCAGGACCACACACAATTAGTTGACCATTCTGAAAAATCAAAATTTTACAGTGGTTAGATTTGTTTTCTGAATGACTTTCCTCAATTTCCTTCTTACAGCCATTAGCTGTAGCAGACTAGCCTACTTTATTGATAGAAAACAGGTAATAGCCAGGCCACAGTCTCATTTATTTGTGTCTTTTCATGAGGTTGGAGATTGTTCCTGAGGTTACACTTTGCGTCAGGATTTGTGGACTGACAGTAAACAAGATGATTAGCTCTCTTGCTCTGAGGTTAGCTTGTTAGATTGCTCACTGTAGTGCTTGCTAGTTCATTTGCTAGCTGGTTAGCTCCCTAGATAACTGAAGTCTTCTTGGAATTGACAAGAGTGGATAACTGTGAGACAGCTGTGGAGATTCAAAGCAAACCAGATGATGATGAAGTGTCCTAATTTACCTTTTCCATTAGAATCTCTCTGAAAAGTGCAGCCATTAATTGAAACTGGCCTGGAACAGATTGGGATTCAAGAATCCATGATAACAATAAGTCATTGACACCAATTATATAACTGAACATTTTTCATATACCTTTAGAATGGTGGACATAAGTCATTATTGTACTTTACAATTCAAAAGAAGCCAGACACCTACATGATTTACCATTCAAGTATGAATAATCTGTCCCTGTATCTGTATTTAAAGACAGTAAAAAGAGTAATTTTGTCCCAAGCAGATTATTCACACAGTCTACTAAGAGACTCTGAAGTGAGTCTAGTGTAACAATGAAAACCAACCTTATGACTTGTTTCCATAATTATGTTAGAATTCTATAGTGTTCTCAAGTCCAACAATTTCTTAAAAACGCATGGTTCTTCTAATAGGGGATAAATGCAATTTAATTCCTGCACAAGGACATTGAAGGGTCAATTTGGAAGCAGTGGGAAAGGCGCACTTGTGCTAGCAAGGCAGGGGGACCACTATCATGAGGGGGGGATGAATTTGGATATAGGAGCCTTATGTGAGGGGAAACAACCAACCACTGACTATTGAGGACAAGCAATCTCCATACACAGTATGCTGACATAACTTTGATGGTGGAAACTCAATTTCATTCATTCATTCATTCATTTTCCATACCGCTTATCCCGAAGAGTCGCGGGGGAAACTCAATTTGATTTAGCAAAAAAAATAACAGTGATGCTGTATTTTGAACAAGATTTCCATAAGCTAATAGGCTGCACAGTGAGACACAAATATAATTCCAATTGTCCCATTAGCCCTGATGAAATCAGGAAAATGTCTAGGCTAGGCTAAACATCCAGAATTGATTTAAGGTAACGTTAGAGATATTACACCGATCAGCCATAACTTTGACCACTGACAGGTGAAGTGAAGAACGTTGATTTTCTCATTAAAATGCCTCCTGTCAGTGGGTGGAATATTGAAAAATATAGTTAGTGTTTGGAAGCTCTCACCTGTCGTGTGCAGCAATTACCAGTCCCATTTACACATAACGTTAGCAACTAAAGTAGCATGCGTACAATTTAACAGTACAGGCTCAATAGGCCCAGCATCAACAATAAGCTAGCAACAACGTGGGTATTATTAATTTTACGCAACATACAGTTGCAATCACTTCATGCACAAATATCACTTTGGAATATTTCCAGCACCCAAACAAATATCGTTTATAACTCATTCATTGGTAAGTTTCCATTTCTCTTTCTACTAGTCAGGATGAGAAGTTATGGTAGTGGGCGGGCCAAACGTTTAGGTCTTTGAGGATAAGCACACACCATTGGGATATATGCTGATTATTGTTTTTTATACCAAGTCCACATGGTTTGTATTTCTGACCAACTGGACTTTCAGACGTATTTAATATTTTGCTTCCTTATTTCATTCCTTCATCACATGTTAGACCTAAAGTAACCCAGATTCAAAAAGAAAAAAGGACATTTCACAGCTTCATAAAAGTGTGACGCTGCCCATCAAACAGCAGGAGGCTGGAGCAATGCCAAAAAAGTCTATTCTTTGTTATAATAGGAGGCAGCCATTTCATTTGTTTGTTGCCATTTAAAAGTTAAACATAATCCTCTCCATTTTCTCTGGCAGATTTCAAAATCAAAAATCGAGAGGTATGGAAGTTTGCTTTCTCAGCGAAACTTGAGTGAAAGACATTGGCTAGAATTAAGGATTCCAAGTGTTATAGGAGACATTACACCGGAGTCATTCTGAAGTTATGGGGGCTCTGCAAGAGTGTTTCTAATTTGATTCTGAGGAGGAATACAGCAAGAGTGATAGCCTGGCATGAATCGCAGGATAGAATTTTGACATAATGTCACTTTGACTCAGGGTGTGTCATTTCCATTACAAATGACAAGGCGCTTAACAGTCAGTTGAAACAGAGAGAGGGAGAGGGAGGGAGAGGCGCGTGGGTGAGACAAAACAGGATCGCATTTGAAGGCTGGAATAAAGGAATATAAAGGGTTGCAGAAAGCCGAGAAACAGTTTGATCAGTCAGTTGTCACTGCCCTAACTCTTCATTTCATGACTCATTTGTTCTTTTGTCAGTGTGAGGACGAAGTGATCAAAATTACCGTTCATTCTTTACTGTTTATGTTAGAAAACATACATGCTCTGTGCTGTGATAGCGACAGCTGAGTGCACCATTTCCCTTCAGGAGTTTGTCTTGAAAAATAACATACATTTCCTGATTTCTTTTAGTATTCAGGTCAGTCAGTTGCAAAGGAGTGGGGTGGATATTGCAACATTTTCAAGGGTATATCTATGATTTTTAATCTCATACTTCCATATTTCATCCTCCTGTATTGATCCATTTTATACCATCAACAAGCTTTGTGAATGGATTAAGCTACCACACAAACAAAGGGAATGTGGTGTCCCAACATCGACGGTGTGATCAATGGCAGAGACAGCGCGGGTCAACAATTTCAATGCCTGTGTTTACTGAGGCAAAGTATTGGAGTAAGTGGGGCCAGTGGAATAAAGGGTGCAAACTAGAATCAATACAACAGCTATCATCATTTGCAGGGTTTATTAATGGCTTCGCCCCAAGCCGGCGATGAGAGTAACACTCACTTGCATTTAGGGAACCAACACTCCCACGTTTAAGCAGCTTGCCCTCCTATCAATCATCACAGCCAAACAAAGTTGCTCTCAGCATTGGACTGGCTGCCTCCACTCACCTCAAGAAAAACACCCACCTCAATCATGTAATGAATGGCATCAATTATGTGGCCAGGCTGCCAAGATACACAAATAATTCAGAATGGGTCAAAGTCTGAAGGCTAGAGAAAGTGACTATGCAGGGCTCGGTTTAATTCACTTTATTTCTCTCTGTTCCTTGCCAGGGCTCAGTAGCAATTTCATGAAATTCAAAAGGTATATCCAGCTGTTCATGACTAACAGCAGCATCAGTCACAGAAGATACAGCCACAAGGCAACGATCGTTTCCACCAACAATTGCTGCTTATCCTCGTTGTAGTCAGGAAGTTTCCTGCTGATAAAAAAACGTTCCTACTTAGAGACTACAGAATATGTCAGCTACCACATCAGAAAGTGGCGAAAAAGACTACTGCTTTCTATGGGAGTTGAATTGTTTCTACAGTATGTGGCAGGTATTCTGTTGAAGAATGGGGGTTTTGATCAATCACATACTGTATCATGGCAGTGTAAAGCAAATGAACAAATCCATTTTTCCTACTGTCAAATAAATCTGTTCAACTCAGGGTGATCGATGAACAAAAAAAGGCATGAAGGTCTGCTGTTTTAGAGCTAGCAGAAAAAATTATAGAGGATTTATGATTAATATGGCGGAAGAGAGATGATTAAAAAAATGTATTCTGTGTGAGCGTAATTCAATCCATGAGCTATCAACCAAAAGCAATGACATAAACCATGAACTGAATATTGTAGGAATTTGAAAACAATAGAATAATGGGAGGATTATGGCTACTCAAGGTCCAGGAAAGTGCCAGCTGATGAATTTGGCTGACTGTGCAAGATTATCGAGGTTCTTTTTCTGGATGGTTCTCCGCTCTTCAGTCTCTACACAGGTTAGACTGCGGTTCACGCCTCGAAGATGTGCAGTACCATGTCCATGGGATTAGCCCCACTTTAACACAGCTCCCCACTGTGCTGACCCACAGACATGAAATTGTAGTCCTGCTTGACAAGGTCTGCCCCACAGACCAGGGTACTAGATCCAGGATTAGCATTTTTGAGCCCAGAGGTCTGAGGAACACTGACAAGAGCTGCAAAGATCTTGGAGTGATCCTTTTGTCTCTTCTTTCACAATCACCGCAGTAAAAGGCTGAGGTAAATCTGCATCATCTTGTCTAAGACGTCAGTACGTCTGCAGTACCTGCAGCAGCGTAGTGATGTAGGGGTCTGTTAAGCAGTCTGAAAGTGTTTAAAGGTATATTGACATTTTCTGCGTTCATTTGACAAGTCATAAAAGATAAGATAATCCTTTATTAGTCCCTCAGTGGGGAAATTGCGGAAAACAAAAGACAAAAACTTTGATTAAAAACAACAGATAAACAACATAAAACCTTTGGTTCTTTGCTTCATGTATCTCTCAAGGCATACAAACCTCCTTTCTTTAAAGTAATTTGCCATAAGAAAAAGATGTCATGGTGACAGCTGCTATTCATTTTATGTTTGGCCTGTATTCCTCCATCAAGTATTCTTTTATTGAAAAACTGGGAAATGAACAATGTGTGCACTCTGCTGTGAATTCTCCACAGAATTCTTGACAAGGCTTGAAAGATAAAGCAGGCATCGAATAGTTGGATCTCCATGTGTTTGATTGTGGAAGTAGAATATCAGTCTCTGCATGCAAATGAGGATGCCTGCCTCCCACTACTTATTTGTCTCTTCCTGTAAAAGTTGGAGTTATGCCCATGAATCACCATCTACAGGAATCACACAAACCAATTTGCAAATAAATGGAAATAGAGATTTTGTCGAGTGCAACAAAAGTATTGGAATTTTTTGTCAATATGATGTCCAGACAGTGTTGCTGGCATCATATGGTAGACAGCCAGTTTTACTGATATTTAAGTAGACACTGCACACATTTAAATCCCCAATTCAAACAAAGCTGCAGCAAATCTATTTTGCACATTAGCTAATCCAAATTATCTTTAAATACAATGCTCATCCACAGTTTGCCTTCAGTCATAATTTTGGGATATTTTCTACATTATGCATACTAAACACAAATTAGCACAGGAAAATAAGCTGGTCTGGCTGAGTGGTTGATATGCCATGTCTTTAGGAGAACTTCAACATCTTCCAGCAAACCCTGAGGCCATCAGCAAATTAAAGCCTCATCATTATCTGACTTTACTCATATTGTTGTTACCATATGAAATGAGTGGAAATGTGTCTGTAAGGAATGTGTGAGACGTTTCTAGCTGAGGGCGCTAGTTAATGTCCCAGCGTGCATTACAAAATAAAGAAATAAATAAAGAAATAACTGGGGTACAGTGGTAGCCTGGAGGTTAAAGAATTCAACGCGTAATAGAAGGTTTGCCAGTTTTAAGTCTCACTTGAGCTTTGAGAGGCAAGATTTTGGGGGCTGAATTGACTTTGTAACTACTGCCAGCATGCGTCTGAGCAAGGCACTGAAGCCAAATTCTTTAACTCTGAAGGCTGGGCAGTGAAAACATATGCATGTATAAAAACCTATGCTCTCCTGACCATTTCCCTGCTTCTGCAGTTGACCCAGCATAGATGCACTGTAGCAGCGTCGGACAGCTCCCATGTTCAAGTGTGTGAATGACTGTACGTCTGGCTCTAACCCTGCAAGCTAACCCAGAAGCCATTTCTGATTATAAGAATGTATTCTTAGTAAAAGTGGCTGGACAAAACATGAGGGTATTTATTTTTGTAACAAAACACCAGAGAAAATACAGATTAGAATTTCCACCGAAAAGCAAATATTCTCCTCGTCACGTCTACAGATTTATGTGCTCGCTAAAATCTCTCCAAACTCCAAAAACTGCTGCCAAAGTCCAGATAAGAGGAGGAGCACTGATTTGATACAAGTATTTATACACTGAAATTTAGCTTTAAGTTATTACTTATAACTTCATGACTGGTCTGCTTTGATTTTTTTTCATTTACATTTAATATCGTCCCCAAAAATGCTAGCATATAAACAAAGCTGTGGCAGTAAGGGAAGGTGTTCTCTGCGATAAAGATACAAATACAACATTCTCTACAAAGGAGAATAAAAGTGATTTTGAGTAGGGTTAATAATAGTCAATAATCAATAACAGTTTAACGTTCATAGCATGTAGGTTTTTGTTATGCTATTATTATAGAAAGCACAATAACCATAATTTATTTGCTGAAAGGATATAAATGTAGATACATTATATAGATGCAGGAAAAACAATTCTCAGTCTTTTTTTTAAAGAACATGTGAGTTAATTCCCCCAAACCCCCCCACCCCCACCCCCACCCCAGTTTCTCTGAAACCATACTGAACCACCAACACATCAGAACACTGCATCAATGCTTGATCTGACAGCTACAAGATGTCTTATTTTCACACGTGTATGTGTCTTTCATAGCTTTATTTTTCTTGTACAACGCAGCAAACGAGGCATATGACAAGACTAATTTTAAACCAGCTTTCGTCATAGAAATCCATATATTCAATGAAAAAATACCTTCATACAAAAGGACTAAAGAGCACACACAGACAAGCATATTTGGGACCGCTGTAGTGTTAAACATTGATAGATCATGTCACAAACACACTGCAAAGTTTTATGCTTTCTAAAGAAGCACTTTCTAAGCATATAATGCAATATCAAATATGCAAAACAGGTTTTTGCAGCCAGGTTTTTGGCTCGTACAAACCCTTTACAAGGGATTATTTATTATGAACAGAAGATCAGGGTTGGAAAGTGGTAACGAATTCAGTGTTTATTAACTTCTTATTTGTAAATATAAATAAGTGGTATTTATTGACATTTTGTGAGCAGAAAAACATGTTTGAATTGTGCCAAATCAAGAATGGTGCATTTGCAGAGAAAATGTTGCTGCATGAGATTTCAGGGAAAATTGCATCACTGTCGCTTTGAATTCTTTTCATCTTGCTTCTTTGATGCAAAATTGGTTTGGTGCAGCCGAGCACTTAACAACATTAGGGTGTTCGCAGGGTGTGTGAAATATTTTCCATTCGGCACACGATACTGTTGGGGGATTGTTGGGGATTGTTTTTCTGAGCAACACCACATACGTCTTTGTTTAACGTTATCTCTTAAGTGCAGTCATAAGATCAATGTGTACAATAGCTATTTTCCAAATCCAATTTAACATGAAAATTACTTTTCATTAGTGACCGTTCTTAGACTATCAATAATTTAGAAAACTTTTTCAGATGATTTATCTGAGGACAAACTGACAATTTTGAGGCAATGTATATCATGTCAAGTCTATCTTCATTGTCACTGAATGTCAAAGTTTGTCTGCAAAATCATCCTACATTAAATACACACGCAAAAATGCAGACAAATACATTATAACAGAATCATTTGAAAACAACCAAAATAAACCAACCACAAATTTTACGAGTTGGCTAACCTGGGGGCCTGTCTCAGAAAGAACAAGACAAATTGTTTTCTGACAGTTTGGGTACTTCGCCATGCATCATTTGTAAGAATCTGCTGGACCACTTCTGTTGTTCGCTCCAAAAATCCAATCTACTTAGCTGCACAGACGTTAGATGTAGCAGAATTTGTCTACGTTCAGCTCAGCCTCTGACTAAACTCAGAACTCAGCAGGAACTCCAGTTCTTTCTGTTATTTCCCTCCAGTGTCTGCCATTTTTCCTCAGTCACTATACATGTATGAAGCAGATTCATAAAGCGCTGTGATAAGTGCCAATGCTTTGCTCTAGTTGAAATGTTTTCAACTCGTGCAAACTGCGTCTTTGGTCTAATTTGCACTGCTCTGGTGCAAATGTACTTGTAGTTGCATCTTTCCATTGACTTTGCATGAGATTATGTGACCTAAAATTATACAAATCTTTTTTTTTTCAGTAGGTGTTCACCATCTTAGCATTTGATAATTAGCACTAAACATAAAGTGCAGATGAGGCTGATGGGAGTGCCAGTAATCTTGCAGGTATGAACCAAAGTACTGGACAGATTGAAATGTTGATATGATGATGTCTATAGAGAATGAGTCCTGGGATCACCAAAGTTAGAAGGTCCCCTCTGGGGACGATTAGTGTCTGTACCAAATTGTGTGCCAATTCATCCAGTAGAAGTGAAGATAATTCAATAATTCACTGGATAACTGAATACTTTGACCTGCTGGTGTCGCTGGAAGATAATTCAGGGGAAAACCAAAGTCATTAAAATTCATACTCTGGAACATGAATGTCTGTACCAAATTTCATGGCAAACCATGCAGTAATTGTTACGATATTTCAGTCTGGACTAAAGTGGTGGACCATCTGATGGACAGACCGACATTAGCATCCCCAGAGCTGTGCCGCTAGCATGACTAAACCTGAATCAAAAATTACTGGCGACCTGCACGTGTCCCACAGGGCTGGTTAACAGCCAGCTCTGTTAAACCGAGGATAATCCAAAAAATTAATAGAAAGCCAGTTGAAGCCACTGTTTAACTCACTTTGTGCATCAGGTCCCTGTCTGTTGTTGGCTTTATCACTATTGCTGTGTTCATGCTGGAACGAGGGACCTGCCAAAATGCTTTGTGGGTATTCTGTGCTGAACTGGGCAGCTACTGTCTGTCCTGCTGGTTTTCCTGCTGGCACATTTAACAGCTTTTCCAGGTTTGCATGCACTGTGACTGCTCAAATCCAAACATACTGTACAGATGAGGTGATAGGTAGATCGAGTTGTAACAGCAAGTCCTGGTCAACATCTAAAGGGGGTAATTAGAGTTAGTCTTCCTATTTTAGATGTTATGTTGAGTGATTTTGAGTAGTGCAAACAAGGCTTAGACTACTAGAGCTTCAATAATGTGCTGAAAAAACACCACAACCTATATTTTCAGAGTTAAATGCCCAATAACTCTATCCTGTAAACTTCACAAATTCACAATTAATTGCATTTTGCCCAGCCCTGTATGTTTGTTTGTATGAATATATCAGATTGGCTTATATCTACCTTTCTATACAGAGACTTGAGCACACTTAAAAAAATCAAAATGTATCTATCGTGTTATTTTACGGGTATTTATTCCCTATGTTCTGTAATCAGTGTTGGTTGATTAGATGGGAACACTGTAATTTACATGATTTTATGGATGAATAAATTGAACCCTGAATCTTAAAATAACACTATTGGGGAGACATGAATTTAAAGATACTATATATCAGTATTGAGTCCTCTATTCGAGAAATAACAGCATCAGCCTGTAAGAGCCTGTAAAGGCATCTTCATCAACCCTAATCCAAAAGAAAAATCTTGTTTGAGAGAATTTCAGTTTTTCCTTTTTGCCTCAGAGGGGAAACTGAAAAATAAAGCTGTTTCATGCTTCACATGATATCAAACGTATGTCAAAACTGAGAAGAGTCTTACATAAAATCCTAACCAAGAACGACAAACAGCTCTCTAATGAAAACTATTCTATAGCAAAATGTTTTTCATGAACACCAATTATTCCGAAGGTTGGGATGAATATAGATCCCCAGATAAATGGAAAATATCTAAACAATAGCTCATCCTTAGGGCTAGAAGCATCTCCCACACTGGGTAGTCCTTCTTTTGTAGCCTCAATTTGTGGATAGTTATAACAATATTGAAAATTTACTCACTTTTGCATTATTTCTGTCCACATTTCTGTCTATTCTACAGGGACTCCAACAACAAATTAGCAAAACAAAACACTTGACTTTTTTTTCTTTGCTTCATTTCCTTGGCAGGCAGGGTTTTTGTACCATATGAATTCACAAATGGTGTTTGTATCACCTTCCCACATCAGTGCGCCTGCTAAAGCTGCATTCTATAAATCAAATGAAACACTGTCGAGTTGC
Source organism: Gadopsis marmoratus (assembly GCA_036023855.1). NCBI lineage: Eukaryota > Metazoa > Chordata > Actinopteri > Centrarchiformes > Percichthyidae > Gadopsis > Gadopsis marmoratus. Next base: position 19,467 of record JAVQJF010022292.1, on the reverse strand, counting down.
ATTAAAAAAACATCTTATGGGCTGATAGAAAAACAGGCAAATCAATCAGTCAATAAGAAGATGAAAGCAGCTGCTTCCTCTGCAGTGTTTTGTCGGTGTTTAATTGGTGAGGAAGTAATGCTGAGAAATGGACAGAGGTCATTCATCCCCCCGCAGCTGAGGTTTTCTTCACAATTGCAGGCTTCGACTCAAGGGCAGGAAGGCAAAGAGAGCTAGGGATTGAAGAGTACACATTATTCAGCCATTTTGAAAACACTTTGATCCACACATCAGTCTTGAGGTTGCACTTATTTTGCACTTCTTTGCAGAGTTTTTATGAAAATGTTCCTCCAGGTCTGCATTCATTATGTAAAACCGAATGCTTGATATGATTTCTACAACCCAGCATAATGAATGGGCAAAATGGGCTTGTTTGTTGTCCACATATTTAGTGTATATCTTTGCAGTTGCGATAGTGCAGCTCTGTTATCTCTCAGGCCTGGCAGCTTAAGGTCTTGGATTTTCCTCCTTGGAAGCTCCCGTGCTCCCAGGCAACAGGTCCATCTAATGATGGGAAATTATGCTTGTGGCACATCAATTATGGTGCAAAAATACTCCAGAGCAGCTGTGTATCATTTCTTGAGGCTTAGCATTTCTCTCATAAGAGGTTTTCTGTGCTATTGCAGGTTCCATCCCTCCCACTCACAGTACCTTTCACAATAGCGCCAATAAAATATTAAGCAGAAAATATACAGCAGCAAATACTACTCTGAGTTCGCTCTACAAGAACTACTTCTCAGTAGCACAACAAACTGCTTTTCTCTTCAGTGAAGAGACATTTAATTTCACAATTTGACAAGAATAAAAGGTAAACCAGTGTAGCCAAATTTGTGAGTGAGCCACGTGTGACCCAACAGAGCAGATTTATAAAGCACCAGCGGCCTGTGAAGGCCTATTACCTAATCATCAGCCTGTCACTCCGGATGACATCGTCTCCACAGAGAAGAGCAGCAACGTGAAATTCCAAAACAGTAGGAGCCTGCTGTTAGGTAGCCTCCTCCATATGGCGCCTGGATGTTTTTCCTCTTTTAATTAACACCTTCTGAATGTAAGCGGTAGTCCCTTTTTACACAGGACAGGTCAGAGGTGTGAAAAACACTCTGGAGTAGGCCCAGGCTGTTCAGACAGAAATAACAGGAATTTCCTTGTGGTCTGAAATTTCTCATGTTCTCAGTTTGAGGGAATAAATAAAAGCTCATCATAATGAGAATTAAGAAAAACGTTGATTGCTACCACGGTAACAGGTGCATGTTTTTAACAATCATTTTGTGATTAATTAAAGCAGCATTCATTTGTTTTTTCCCCTTTGGTCACTTTGGGGCAGATCTCCACAACGAGCTTCACATAAGTCTGACATACTGAATTATGGCCTTACTAAGCAGCTACAGTAGCGTAATTTTCAGTTGATCCATTGTTCATATTATATAATATTGATAAGTGGAGCTCTAAGGTTATAGCATGATGGATAGTAACAATTCAAAATGAAAAGGGTAATATCGAGTGCCACATCGCCATTGTTTTGTTGCTTGATATTGAGTTCAATAAACTTGGAGGTGCACTGGAGGCCTTTTTGTGATTTTTCAGGATATCAGTGTTGCCAACGCATGCTTGAAAATTCAGCCAATTTGGTGGCGCTGAACTATGACACTATTACAGAGTCAATTAGGTAGGCTACAGTCTAAAGCACTCCTATTCTTAGGGTTTACTGTGCGGATTCAGCTCTGCCTAAGGCGCCTCTGGACTGTAGTCATAGGAAAGAGGTCAGACAGAAGTCAATTGGTTTGATTGAAACCGCAGCCCTTGCTTTAGTGGAGAGGTGAAAAATAAAATGGAACATTATGCAGCCATGTAGTTTCTTTTTTGTCTTGCCGTTTGAAGAGGGATTGCGATGAAGGGCTCCAATCAATCTGTTAGTGGGATATCTCTGGTGATATCTCAGAAGACTGATTGGCCTGCTGGAGGGGGCTCTGTAATTAAACTCACATTTTCTTTTTACTTAAATGTGATATGGCAGACACCACCTCCATTCAACGTTGCTAAAATTTTGAGGGATGATTCATTCCGGCACTATGTTCTGGTGTTTAAAAACATTACAGTGATTAGCTTGATGGATGGCGATACTAACTAAAGGTCAAATTTTAAATGATGACATGTTTTGACTCCTCCGCCATAGCCTTATCCAAAGCGTAAAGAAATTAGGCCATTTTAGTCAGTGTTGGGAAGCCAAGTTTCTGTTACATCAAACTTTTTTCTGCGATTGGTTATTTTGACTGGTAATAGTGAAATGATTCATTTTTCTGGTTGTTGTTTGAACACCAGAGGCGACAGAAAGGAGTATTATCTCATAGTACTGTAAGTGGCCATATTTGTCATAAACTATGTCATCCAAACACCATGGGTGAAGACAGTGCTCCACTTTTAGTTAGTCAAAGTACCATTAAACTTAAGGAGAGAGGAAAAGAGAGATTTAACCACTTTTTCTGTTTTGACATTTCTGTGTGGACGGCAAACTAAGAAAACACTGGAACGAAACCTTTCAACACATCCGCTAATCGGCATTTTTAACTTTTAATATAAATGTAGAAGTGTGGACAAGGGAATCTGACTGGACTTGCACTACTTTATCATGGAATAGTGTTTGGAAATTCACCTGTTTTGTATCGAAATTCATTCAAATCCACAATGCACATACTAAATTCTTCAAGTCTTCATTACAAACCTTGAACGTTTGGAAAATGCTTTAAGGAATATGCTCCTTGATAAATGCTTGATTTTCAACCGAATCTGGTGATTCATCATCTACAGTGTAGTTGTAGTTGTGTAGATTCTACACAATCACTCATATAAACCAAAAAAATCTTTTAATGTTTGAAATTAAACGATCCTGTCGTAATAGTTGTTTGTCGTCTCCTGGCATTAATAGTAACAATTAAAGGCTTTGAGAGTCTGGAAATGTTTAGTTTAGGTACCTCAAAAGGTTGAAAAGTGTTAAAACTTACTCTGAAAAAGTTGTGCGTACCTTGTCATGATAGGACAGCGGTTGATGAGTAGTCAGCAAATATCTACCAATTAAGTTTCAGAGAAAATATGGCCAAACAAAAAAATAAATCTGAACAATTATTGTGGACTCCGATCACATAGAAAAAAGTTTTATACATCATATACATTCAGAAAAACAATCACCCATCTCAGCCTTTTTAAGAACGCACTGCTCTTATGCATATGTGGGTTTTAGCATTTCCATGTAACGCTGTTACTACCGGTTAGTCTTTTGAATGTCACCTAACTGTACTCACACTGACTTGTGAATTAATTTCAGAAGTTATGTGTATGCTGGTGGGCAAAGAAAAATTGGGTTTATTTTTTATAAAATCAGAATGACAAGAAGGTATTGAATGAGAGACAAAAGACAAAACTGAAAAACATGTACTATGTTGTCAGCCTTCAACAGATTTCACACTGACATTTCAAAAGGCCTGAAGCCAGTTGTACTCCCTACTTTGGGCTTCAGCAAATTAACCATTCCAGGAAATCTTTTTTTTTCAAAGTCTCACCACAGCTGCTGTTTCTTTATTCTTATTATTGTGTTTTCTGTGCAGCTGAACGATATGTCAGCTTTAAGTATCAAACTCAGGCACTGTGCGTCGACACAACAGGTTAAGTCACTTTATCCATAAAGCAAAATTTTTACAGGGAATCAAACTCACTGAAAAAAATCCATCTAATATGACGCAAAGATTTTTCAACAAACACATTTGTCATTTACAGGACAGGATTATAATGATTGTACTTCACGTGAAAGCTTGGACAGTTTGGAATAGACGGACTCTCATTTGTGGAGATTATTCCAACTTTCTGCTTTATTGCTTGGGTTTTCTCACTTTTTGTGGTTAACAAGAACAAACTCATTAAGATTGTTAACATGTCTAGCAAGATTGCGGATCAACAACAGCACAGACACTGTGTGACACTGCTTTGTGAGTCCGGAGTGGCGGGGAAAGGGCAGGCAATCCTCAGTGATGTATCACACCCTCTCCATGGTGAAAATGAATGATAAATGACTTATCACCATCAGGATGGAGGCACAGGGTACCGCCTTTGCGGACTTCCCATGCCCAGAGATGCTTTATACCTTGTAGTATAGCTCTGTTAAACAAATCCCGTGTCACTTGCATTTTGTTGTACTATATTCTGGATTGTTGCTGATGTTGGTGTAGAGATCCTTGTCTTTTTTGCTGTAGTACCACTAACAAATGCCACCTTTTGTGGTGCTGTTGTATTGCACGTTTTTAAAGTAATTCATGTTATTTTGTCCTCTACACATCACCTTACAATATAACACAATCAAATACAACAACAGCACAAACTTGCAATGAGCTGCATACACAGTTATGACCGCTAGCCAGCACCTAGTAGACACTGCTGAGGTAAGAGCACTTGGTGTCTACAATGGAGCTAAAACTAACTGAGCCGACATGAGACAAGAGCAAACAAAATGGAAAGAGTACATTTCATGTTAATCGATAGTATATATTTTGATCTACTGAGGAGATTGTAGAGAAAAATATCTTTCATAGACCATCTTTAAAGCAGCGTCTTATAGCTTTTATTTTCTGGAAGCAGGTTGCTTGATGTGACTGGAAACGGGGATGTGAAGTGCATCTGACCGAAAACAGAAAATTTGCAGGCAAAGATACCAACACAAAGAGCTGAACGACTGCAAAGAGGAAAACTGCAAAATCACTAGGACCAATTTTTTTCACATTCCACATAGTAAATGAATCCATTATTAATATAATAATATTCATTACTGCAGATTTAAATATTTAGTTTGACATTTGTGGCAGGATAATAAGCTACATAAAAAAATTGTCACCCTTTTTTTTCATAGACGTAAGTGCAATAGTTCATGAGAAAGTAGTAAGAATGTTTAATAAAAGGCCCATCTCACAATGTTAAATAGTCCCCTTAAAATATTCCTGGTTCTGTGCCTGGATTCAGTTTTCACCAACAAATAATCACTTGTTCTTTGGCCCTTAGCTGAAGCCATTGAAATCTGTTTTGGAGATATTCTGCCAACAAACAGGACTGGCGCAAAAATGACTTAATCTGATATTGATTTTTAGTTCTCACTTATTTTTCCTGGGTGGTGTTTTTCCAAATAGCTCTTGCACTTCGACACAGATCATCTCATGCAAATATCTGTGGGACAGCCAAAAACGGCTCATACAGCTCAACTGCCTGTGAGATTGGTTTAAATATTACCAATGTTTGAGCATACAGATTTAATTTAACAGGTAGACCAACAGATTACAAACTGTATTTACATTATTTTATAGAACATTATTCTATGCCTCACCTTCCTATTTCTGAAAATATAGTCATCATTGTATTTTTTTCCTCTGTTGCACATCCTAAATTGTACTTATCCGTCATATCATTTTACAGTGCACCTGCATGTCACACATCATTGGCATCATTGCATGAAAATGATTATTTCAATTTGTAGGTGACTGGTATTGGACAGGTATATGTGCTCTTACTTGATTTAACACAATGTTTCACGCTTGAAGTCTGAGGTCAACCAACTTTGCAAAAATGAAACAGCCGTAAAGTCAGAAGCATCTAGAGCTAAAACAAGAAGAAATCAAGATGGTGCCCTCCACATGTTAATTATTTACTTGAGTGGCTCCACAGACTAAACACACAAAAAGACATGCGTGGTGAACAAATGACGGGGAAATATTTACAATTAGGAAACTCAGTGGAGCAGAGAAACAACAAATTGTGTTTTCAGATTTAACGCTATTGTATTTATTAGGTTTAACTGAACATGAACACAGCATGGACACTGAATAACAGATTAAAGTACTCAACAAGCCACGATGGTAGGGCTTTTCGCTGCAAAATACGTCTTGAAAATGTATTTTGAGAAACAAATGGCATCGCTCGACAGTTCTTATTTTTTTACGCTGCATCGTCAGTGCAACATATGATGTTGAAGTTACACAGTATACACTTGGCAAGAAAAGAGAATCATTTGCAGTAAGAGGTTTTTTCAAATCTCCACACATATCCACAAAAACAACCGTCTGACGCAAAGCAAGCCAACAGCAAACCTAGAAGATTCGTCTTTGTATTGTAAATGCAGCAGGAAGGTAACGCCATCACAGACAAACAGTGTTTCTCAGGATGCAGTTTTCCTCTTGGAACATGTTGTCAGTTCGGTGCTTAAACTCTTGTATGAACTTTTGTGACTTTTCTGGAGTTGACATTTCATTTGTAAATCCACCGTACAGCTGTTCTGAACACTGTTGTGGAGAATAGTTCACATACGACACGAGTGTCATTAGTTACCGCTCTTCATATAAGCTCTACATACAGTATGACCCTATTCAGTTCTGACTGCCATCACATTACTTACGGAGAGATGTCCTCCTTAATCCAACAATAACTGCTCATTAGATTTAGGACAATCAGCATGAGCACATCCGTGTCTTCTTGTTTCTTTTTTTTTGCAGGGAATCACTTTACTCACTGACATAGAGGTATTTACATAATGTATTCACATTAGAGTGCAGAGCAGGAACACGTCGTTTTTTTTTTTTTTTTAAATAGGACTGCTGCAAGGTTAGCAAGCTCACTGCTGTTTGACAATTTCTGACTTAAGCAGGAAATCACAATGTGCTTTACCTCGAATTATTACATGAAAGCCATGAAATGGGAAATTGGCTTCTAGTGTAAAATACTGGTAGAATGAAGAAAGTGACACCAACATTGTTTAAGTAGAAAGCCTTTGTCAGCTCACATGGAGTTTAGCATCCTTAATCCTGGATTTGTCAGTGTTTCTTCACTGCTCACAGTATTACAATACAAGGAGCTGATGCCGTACCGTACATTACATACAAGATATTCTTCAAATGTTGCATCCCTATATATGGGTTTTAGTTGGCAATTGTCTGATATTGTGTCATGCGTACCGTCTCACTGTGTGTCACTAGTCTGTTGGGTTTTATTTCAACAAATAAACATAGCGTACAGTGGCTGAGAGAGCTCAACAAACTGAGAAATGAAGCAGCATTAAGTGATGTCTCCTGCCATTTGTTGTAGCTAGCAGTAAACACAACACTGACATGTTATCACCTTATAAAGCTGATATGGTGAACTTTGATTTGATTTAGATGTTGCCCTCACACCTACTTTTACTATTTACTACTGTGATCACTAGTATTTACTGTCTCCCACAAACTTGTGTTGTGTTGTGACTTAGTGTCATTGGTCTGTATGGCTAGCAGCATTACATTTTACTGAATGTGATGTTATGTGTTGTCAAAGTGGTGAACATGTTTTCCTCATTTGCACTGTTTTGTGAGTTTGCACATGTTTTTTTTAGTTAGCAGCTTTCTCGGCCTTACACCTTAATGATGCCTTACAGTGGAAACAAATAAATAAAATTCCTACTACAAAAAGGATAACTTTCTGTTAAGGTTAACTGAAGTTGCTTTAGTTGCCCAATCTTTGTATATTGACTTTGATATGCAGTGTCATTCTGATGTTGAAAACTGGTTTATTGTAAGTGTCATCTTTATGTAGTTTTACTCTATTTTATACCCTGGTCAGGTGCAATGCAGGAAGCACAAAATAAGCCTCTTAAACACAGGGCACAAAACAGGAAGAAGAATATATTCAGTACTATGGGCAAAGACAGAGAAGATGCAGTACACCAAGTCTCTGCGGTTGCAAATCTACAGTGACTGAGTGAGGATCTCATTCTAAGAGAAGAGAGAACCTGCTCGACTTCCTGATCGACTGATTGACCTCAATGTGTCTTCTGTTATGCCATTAAAAACATAATTCAGTTCACATTTTGACAGCTTCTCATCTTTTATGTATAAACACATCTTCTCTCTGCAGTCTAAGTCTAATCGTTAGCTTATTTGTTCATGTGGCAACGTGTTGTGTATTATGTGATTTTGTGGTGGTGGAATCCAGCGTTTACATAATTCAAATACAAAAAAAAAATGCACAGTTTGTTGATGTCTTGAATTGAAAATTGTATGAGACTGTTCTGTATGAGATCTCATATACAGTACATCTGTCTGTTTTTATCTGGATGGCATCTGAATATAATTAAAATGCAGAAAAAGAGACCTGCTCAGCCATTGTGGCAAAGACTAAGATTATTTGACTGTGGCTGTCCTGACACTGCAGTGGCTACTTGTCACTATTAGTTGCCATTCATTTTAGTGAACACATTGTTAAGGTAACACCAGGATAGTCATCTACTGCGGCATGTGAGAAACTGCAAAATGATGGCATTGTTTGCGTGTGTCTCCCATCAATTTAAGTAATCATCAAGAATGACCGATAGTAGAACCTCTTTGAGTCAACTGGGCAAGTGGGTCATCATCACACGCAAATGGCTGAAGTGATGAAATGCTCTCACGACTGCAGTCAAGACACACACTCCCTGCAGCAGTCTACCATGAACTGAAAGATGATGTGAAGCATCCGACAGTTTTTAGGGATGCCACGCATCACTTCTAGGATCAAACACACAATGCACTTCCCACTGAAAATCTGCAATAAATGTCCAAAAGGAAACACATGCGTCAAAGAAGCCTTAGAAGTTAATCATCTTTCAAAAAACTGTAACAACACCATCAACTGCTTGTTCCTAACGGCTTCAAGTACTGCAAGCGACGCGCTTTGTTTCCACTGCTCCACAAAGGGCAAAAGTATTGAACTATGAGACTCAAAATTGCAGCGGTGCAATGTCCCTCTTAGTGTGAGACCAGAGCTTATTCAACAGGTCTGCAAAGTTATGGTTTAATTTCCAGATTATGGGGACAGTAAAAGTATCTTTATTGGAATTGTGCAACTCCTCAAGAGGGGAAAGCAATACTACAAAACTTTTAAAAACCTAACATGCCTGCACTGCTGAAATTGAGGGCTTTTAAATCTTGTTCTCTTTTTGATGCAGTGACATAGTAAAAACACGAAGACTCAGACCTCAAAGCCTTTTTAGACAGCTAAATGGGGACAGATTTAGCTGCCCCCTCATTGAGCTGGGCACCAGGGTGGAAGACCACAAAATGGCACAAGTCTAAACCACCCAGTAGAATAATGCACTTCTAAATCCTAAAACAACAATGGTAGAAACCTTTTTGCTGCAGTATTTATGTGTGAGCTTCATGCAAACAGTTGTTGAGTGTGGAGGTGGTGCATAAATACATCACTCAGCTGATGGAGAAGAAAGTGTAACTTTAATTAATTAGTAATTCATTCTTGAATAGTTTTCAGCAGTCTCACTCCTGCTGGTTGTTTATTCCGATTGCTTCTGGGAGAACAACTTGCGAAGCTGTACAGTGTGTGACACTGTAAACACTGACTCACTTTGGCAAAATAAATTCACCGTGAGATTTTACAAACCTAAGCTTCCCTCACTCTAAACTGATCTCTATCTACAACCGAGATAGGTACAGTATGTATCTGTACAGGATCTTCAGTGAACAGTATGTACAAAGGCATTTCTTCACTGTCCTGAGAGCTGGTGGATGCTAAGAAACAAATGCTTCAGACAAACACGACACACTGAGACTCTCCCCCAAGAAATCCTGTTGGAGAAGCACTGGAAACATTGTTCCAACTGCACAAAACACGTCACATTGTTTGTCTGCTTTTGCAAGTGACTCAAAGCGTTGGTCACTTTGTGCGTGTAATGTGAGTCTCAGTGGGGATTCGCAACAAAATCAGTCCCTGCATTAAAACAGTGCAGGGGTACGCACTCATAGGAGGGTGTTGTTTAATGTCCCGGTGACCCCCGTTGGCACCCCTGCTGCGTCAATGCACTGGCTCCATTCAAATGAAAGCGACAGGGCGGTGTTTTTTTCATGCATTGATCAAATCAGTCTGAACGCGTCCTAATGCTGTATTGTGTGGTATTGCTGGTAAGCACCACACCTTCCCAGGACTGTCCTCCCTGCAAATGCAGAGAAACATTCACAGGGTATCTCTTTCATAAGTGTTCTCTGTGCCTGTCTAGCACCATGACGAGTGTCATTAAATGTTCCACGCTAGCCAACATGGTCGTAACAGTACACTCTAGCATCGCAAGCTACATGGCAGCCCTGCCACACAAAGGCCTGCAAAACATAAAAGCATTACACCTTCTTTTAAAGTAGCTTAGCATCACATATTTAGCAAAAACACCAAAAGAAGTCCAGAACAAAAAGAGGCAAACCATACAGTTCGATTCATAGAATAAAACAAGCGATAAACGTCCCTATTATAGGAAAACATATTTTAACTCGTAAAAAAATAAATGAACATCACTTTAAGAACAATAGGAAAACTAAGAAATGTAACACCAGATATATTAATGACTTTCTTTCAAATTATAAATGTCTGCTAAATCCATATGGGTACAGAAACAAATAATGCCCTATTCACAATTTGGAGAAACAATTTACACACTACTACATGTCTATGTCACATCATTCCTTGTCCCTCAGAACTGCTAACAATATGTTCCAAGTGACACCAATCTGATGGGAAACCCACATACTGTAGATAAGGAAAAGGTCTTAGTTTAAGAATCCCTCAAAGACAGCCAGACTGATCCTTTATTTTAGAAGCTAATTATCTCTCTGCTGGTCAATCACACTTCAGGGAAATATGGCATTTCACCACTTTAGTTTCAGTTTTCTAAGCATTCCCTGGTAAACCGATGAAGTACCCACAAAGCCCTTGATTTAATTACCTTTCCCATGATTGTTTACTTGTACCTAATTACGTTTTAATTTAATTCACACAACAAACACGTAAACTGCCATTTTTTGGGGGTTTAATTCACTGTATGTTTAGTGTCTGGTGAAGGTATCGTTCTACACTTTCTCTAAATTATCATATTGACATCTCTAAACCTGTGTGTGTTTAGGGGGTGTGTGCATCTCCCAGTCTGTCAAGATTCCCCGGGAGCCCAAGCAGGGAGAGTTTGACAAAGTCATCCGGCGACTCAGAGAAAACCCAAATGCAAGAGTCGTCATACTTTTTGCCAACGAAGATGATATCAGGTAAGGCCTAGTAATCGGTACACAACACTCCTCTGAAGATTAGAAAAACACGACTGCAGCAGACAGCACAGAAACATGTGGCAACACAGCCGTTTCAGTCCACCTCTGCCAGACCACTGTGTAATGAATTGCAAAACAAAATCAAAGTGGAGCTGGTTGGGATGCTGACCTTATCCATTGCAACATCTGTTTCCTCACCTTTGCAGGCGGCTTCTCCATGCCGCTAAAAAGGCCAACCAGACAGGCCATTTCATCTGGGTGGGTTCGGACAGCTGGGGCTCAAAGATCTCTCCGGTTGTGCACCAGGAGGAGATGGCAGAGGGAGCAGTCACCATCCTGCCCAAGCGGCAGTCCATCAAAGGTACAGGGAAGAGCATTGTGCACACATCAGATCTCCTTGTATAATAAAACCATGTGCATATGTCGGTGGAATATTCTTTTCACGTATGCAGGGCTTTGTTTGCAGAAGAATGAAAGTTGCTTTGTAATGCTTAACCATTAACCATTTGATCATCAAAGGTCTAAAAACTAAAATTAAATAAAACAAAGCACCAAAGTCAATTGAACATGCAGTATTCAATCAATTATACAGTAGAACACATGTCAGTGACAATACACCCATTGATCTGTCTAGGTTTTGATCGTTACTTCATCAGCCGAACGCTGGAAAACAACAGAAGGAATATCTGGTTTGCTGAGTTCTGGGAGAACAACTTCAACTGCAAACTCAGCCGTCACGCCGTGAAGAAAGGGTCCGGCCTGAAAAAGTGCACAAGTAAGATGTTTTACTGCTATTTAATGTTTGTTTTGTTCAAACTTTTAAGAGACTTGAAAACATTCTTCTAATGTCTCGAGGAAGGTGACACATTTGGCTCATGGTGAAAGTGTTTTGATAGCATTGGCCACGTACAAAAAGTGGAGCTCCATATTCCAAATCGCAGTTAATCTCACAGTCCATTTCAGTGCAGCAGTATGTTTCTGCCGAGTATAGTGTGTTTACCCACATGGCTATAGCAAGTGAAGTGTTTGCTGGCAGAAGTCGCCCATATCATAATACGTTTTCTGTTTAATTACTTTACAAGAGTCTGCAGAAATCAAGTTACTCTTTGCTGCACTAATTCTGGTCAATACAAAGGATGCTTCTTCTTAATAACCACATAATGAATACTCATTCGAGAGTCATAATGTGAGACACACGTTAACTATTAAATAAGTGGCACACCTACGTTTTACACAGGTTATTGGGGGTGAATGCAAGATAACACTGATAATATTATTTAGCATACTCATATCACACTGATTATTGTGGTGGAAATCTGAAATTAGAACACATAGAGGTTGATATTACCAAGGAAGTTTATTTGCGTTCTGCAGAATGGACCACTATCTCCACACTACAACATAGTATGCAGAGAATAGTAACTTGAAGATAGCTTGGTTATAGTCTTTGTGGTGAGGATGGAGTAATGTGCAACAATAACAATGAAAAACAGTATTACATTACATTAAAAAACATAGCGAGATGGGTTGTGAAGCATACACGGGAGGGAGAAGCAGGGAGACACCCCAGATAGATCAGCACATCATTACACAACGCAAAGTCAGAAAATCACTCTCCCACATTCATGCTTAAGGGGAATTTCGAGTCTCTTATCTGACTGAATAATATGTCTTTAAGGAGAAAACCACACACACTCCAGGGTATTAAAGGAATGACCTTCTTAGCGTGAGGTGACGACGCTAACCGCTGAGCCACCACACTGCCCTGGAGCCAGATGCCTGCGTGCACAATTAGGCTCACGCTACTTTGATATTTATGAGAACGTCTTGTGACAATATGCCAATGGTACGTCCACACATTTTGGGTGTTTCGAGTTTCACATATGGCAGCGTTGTGGGTAAGAAAAATAAAACATCAAAGAGGGAAAGAATCTGGGCAAAACATCTACCAGCGCGTTGTCTTTTTATCCAATATACCATATACAGTAATGTGGAAATGGGAATATATAGATATGAGATCATGTGAATTACTTAATTACATTTCATTAATTTTTCACAGTCATTTATATTGTTAATTTAAATGTCATGCCATTGTTAATGGTAAAATATTATAAATAATAATAATAAATTGCATATACGGTGAAGAAAATTATAACTATATTGACAACCCCTACTGTTCATAACAACTCAAAGGCTGCTTGGAGGATGTTGCTAGAGCAGGACAAAACAAAGTGATTCTGATACGCATCCAGTTGTAACTGGGTATGATGATTGGGATCATCACGCTCATATATGTCTGTAATGACGTCCAATCAGGAGAGAGCAGGATCCCAGTGTAGAGACTAAAAACACAACCAAGCATCTTGATGCTTATTTATTTGTAGACTCAGGATTTAACAAAGAAGGGTCTTGGCAAAGCAATAAACAGGTAAAAGCGTAGCGCTGAAGCAATACAGACTCACTAAATGCACTAGAGAGAAACTGCAACTTCTACTCAAGAGGCTGTAAAACCAACAGCTGGCATCGTCTTCACAGCAATAATTCCCAAGACAGAGGGTTGTATGTAGGGTAACACTCAGGTGGATACGATAATACTGAAAGATGAGTTACTCTCAAGATTGGTAGGAGTGACCCCTGGTTACCTGCCAGCGGGAATGCTGGCGTGAACACTGGTGAGCTCCTTGGGGAGCTCCAGTGATGGTTCAGGAGTGTGCCATCTGATCAGCACCCTGGAAAACACTCGTAATGCGTTTACATTTTCAGAATAACTGAAGTGTAAAATATGGAACAGCGTGTATGCAGGAGTTCAGACATAAGCTTTTGGTCTAGAGGAGAGTTTTAAGAATCTGTTCCTGGAGTCATAATTCAGAACGTTAGTGGGATATTTAAATGTATCTATATTAGTTTATAAGATTGAAAGTTGAGAGTGAAACACTTTTTAAGCCAAATAAAAAAAACTGTATCTGTTAATTTACTCACATTTACAGATTATAGATTTGTAAGCTGATCTGTAATTGAAGATTAATAGATTAATATTAATCCCTATGTTTTAAGGGATAAGGATAATTCCATGAAAAGACCAAAACAAAATGCAGTTGGGGATTCCAGTGTGTTATGCTAGTAGCTTTTCAAGAGTCTTAAATAACAATAATAAGATATTACCGGATTTATTCTTTAACATTAAGACGAGCTGCTTAAAAATATCACTAGATTTATATTTTACTTGCCGGTTTGTAAACAAGTAAGACAAGAAGCCTTAAAAATTCTCACCACATAGAACAATAAACAAAAGACTTAAAGTGAAACTACAAATAGGAAAAAAGAACTTATCGGAACATTATGTTGAATAAACTGATTATGAGACACACAGCAGCCACAGAAAATCGTGTGCAGTGAACCAAATAATTGACTGCAGTAATCACTAAACAGTCAAAGTTAATATAAAAGTAAATGATCCTTTAATGATTACATTCTTTGACTAAATCTTTGTAATCTTAATATTCATGTACAAAATTCACTCCTGTTGGTGCTGGGGTTAATTTCATGACTCAAGAGTCTCGCTATAATGGGAGTGTATGTGGTAGCCACCTGTGTAATGCAGTCAGGAGCTCTTCTGTCACTATCCTTTCTCATTACAGACATTTTAGTGTTAAACTTCACTGTTAGCTCTGCTTCATGGGGATTGAGAGTCTCAGAGCATTTGTTTGAGGTTAAAGTGTGACACTTGTGGTGCCTCTCCACTGGTGGAGAGCTTTGCCGTGTCTCTGAGGCAGCTGTGAGAGAACCTTGTGGGGCATGCTGCAGAATTATCTGTACCCTGAGAGGGTTACGACTGCTCAGCGTGATCAAAGCATAAGACGGGCATGAGTGACTGGGGGGGAAAAGTGAGACTTGTCTTTTATCTGTGAATGAAGGAGATGTAAAACTGATATTGATTATTATGGAGAGGCAGAGCAGGGAGTCATCTCATAGGCTCTTTATTTCGTCTGTGTATTAATGATGTGGGGGAGCAGCAGCAAAGTAACACAGCAATGCAGATAAAGCGAGCATGTGCTTTGCTTTGTCATCCAATCATCTATTTTTTAAACCTCTTGCAGGAGGCTGGAGACTTTCCCAACATGCATTGGGTTAAAGGTTTGTTGCCAGTTTGTTACAGGGGGATTTTCTTTTGTATAACGGAAATAAATACAACATAGAATAGACTGAGTGATTTGATGAAAATATGTCACCATTGGATTGCAATTATAATTGTGATTCTTTTCTATACATTCACTTCCAGGCCTGTATTGGTTGTCTACGTAGTATTAAATGAGATACGTTTATACGAAGCATAATCAAACATAATGGAATCAAAGAAAAGAAAACAGACAAAATATTGAAATATATGCTTGAGTATATGCTAAAGTTCGCACTAGTAACCAACTTAAACCAATTTAACTGGTTATGTCTAATTTTATCTGGGAGAAGTTTATCTGGGAGATTTCAACTACTGTTTACTATTTGCCAGCTGCTGAGCAGTGCTGGGAGGATTGAGTGTTCTATTGTGTATTCAGAGTTTTTCAGTATTTGGTTGCGCGTCTTTCATGCCACACGAGTGCAGGGCATAACTAACATTATATGCGGATATCGAGTGGAAGCAAAGCAATATGTTTCACTATCTTCCAAAGCTTTTAAGCTGCTGGTTACATGAAAATTAAATCAAGAAGTGTTACAGTACAATGATAATTGTGTTGATGCTATGTCTACCAAATCGTATTACAGTGTATCCAGTGTATCCAGTGGGTCTTAAAAAGTATTAAAAGGTACTAAATCAGTTTAGCAAAAATTAAGACCCTTGTAAAGTATTAAAACGTCTTAATCCGCATTTTACGAGGTATTTTTTGGAACATAGATTCAGACAGACTGTCTAGACCTTTATTATTTAATATCATTTATGGCCAATGTTGCATTTTTTAAGCCAAATAGAAATGTTTGTTAATGAAAATGTTTTGTTAAAGTGAGTGTGTGAATAAGAGAGAGTGTGAGTATGTGATTATTATTACTTTTAATAAACCTTGCCTTTGGGTTAATCGCTACTTTATTCTATTGAGTTTTGTTTCGTCCCGGCCTATCTGAATTATGTTAAACTAAGACTGTCCTGCAATCTGAAAATAAAGTACTATAAATGTAAGTTAAGGTGTATTTCTGATAACCAATTACAACTTGTGGCGTTGCAGTCTTAAAATATGTTGAAAAGGTCTTAAAGGGTCTGCCAAAGTCAGCAGGAAGCAGGAATAGTATCCACAGCCTAACAAGCACTGAGTCTACTGAGACTCATGAAAGACCCTGGTGAGCCCAGAAGCCCCCAAGCAGTCTCTTTGGTATTACTCTTTGGCGTATGGGCTGCACTTCTACATGTAGGAGAGAGTGAGAATGCATGAGAGCTGGTATCAGCAGCACTCGAATCGAGTTGAGTCGAGTGTACGGGTTTGTAGTACTGAACGGTCTCAGCAGCACGCACATACAGCTATGGTAAGCCCAGAGGGGGAAACATGATTTGGTTTGTCATCACCTGCACTGCTTAAAACAAGTTGTACTTTTTCACACATTGCACAAGTGAATTTGTAACACCGTTTAACGTTGTAATGCTTTAATTTAGATGGCTGGCAGTTAGTTAGGTAATGTATAAATGCAGAGTAGGTGGGAGAAGGTGAGAGCTTTTGTCAGTGTCGGAGTGCAAACATATGGCTATTTCCTAGAAGCAGTACGTATCAGTGCAGACCCAGTAGATATCAAACTTGCATATCAGTAGAGAAGAATTGTTCATTCATTTGTGGTCAGCACTACTGTTGGGCATGCAATCGACTTTACAACTAACTGCTGTCAAACATGATGCGGCCATCTCACACTCTGGACTTTATTGAACAACAGCAAGATAAATGCATTTTCTACTATATCTTTCCAGACATCCCAAAAATACAGTGTGGTGTGTCTGAGTTGGGGAAACCATTTTTGGCCAAGGTAAAATAGTACAGACACCACATGCATATTACTAAATTCGCTGACTAAAGTTGTTTGAATAGCTGATAAAATGAATGGTCTGTAATTACATTTTTTAAGTTTTCACAGTTTGAAAAATATGTAAATTGTACTTTTTCAAACCTAAATTTTTATATAAAATAATAACGAGTGTTTTTTCCCCTCAAGTAAAAGTCCAAATGATTCATTATTTAGCCGATTTATAGTAGCTTTGACAGTAGATTCCTCGTTTGTGATTTATCAAGAAAAAAGGCAAAACATTTGCTTCTCCAATGTGAAGATCGGGTTCTTTTCTATATTTAATTCCTTGCAAATTTAATATATTTGGATTTTGGAGGAAAAAGCAAGTCATCTAAGGACATCGTCTTGTGCTCTAGGAAATTGTGATGGACATTTTTCACTATTTTCTGATATCTTCTAAAAGAATACCAATTTAAACAAAAACACATTTCACAGCTTTATGAATAATGAAAATAAGTGTTAGTTCCCGCCCTAAAAAGGCACGAATTGCAGCTTCTAAAATGAAGAATGGCACACATAGCGCCAGTGTCACATTATTTAGCAGGCAGCCCAACCGCCTTGGCAGTAAACGACTGGGTGGCCTGTGGCCAGTCTCAAGATGAAAAAATGGTCAAAGGTCTGAGCCTACACAAACTGTCACAAAATATCTTGTGTGACACCTCAGAGTTGAAGACACCCACACTTTGCTTCAGCTTTGCTTAATCTGAATGGATTTCTCTGAAAGCAAAACGCCAGCCTGGAAAATGTGTGTGAGAGTTCCAAAATGCCAATGAGAAGGCAGCTAGAGAGAGAGAGAGAGAGAGAGACGGAGGCAAAAAGGGAAATGGTCTTATGGAGAAGAGACAATACAAAGTTAGTGTGGGTGGCCTGCCAAGCCTGCAAGAGAAATATCACTCTCACACCCATTCTGGCTCACAGGATTCCCCATGGCATAAGGATGCCGGCCAAACTGTGACAATCTCTGTCCAATCAAGGCCCTTAATTACTGAGCCGTAACCTCCAACAATAATTCATGCATTTCAAAAGCTCATGAGATAATCGGGGACATTAAAACGCCTCTGGTCTGCAGCGAGGAGCTGGAGATGTAGTAAATGAAGGATGGCTGACAGAAGGAGACCTTTACTGATTTGAGGGCTAGCACTCTCTCAGATTGAAGTGGCGTTTGAAAATTGCTTGAACCTTAAGAGGACAGATGCTGCATGATAAATGACTCTTCAGTCACAGAATGTTTGGTAATGCAGAAACAACGATCACATATAGTTGAAGAAGGATTTAATTTTGATCAAGTGCACGACAGTATCATCATTCTGGCAGACATTAAACATTTGTTTACACAGCGTTTTGTCAGCCATTAAGGGGTTAATCTATAAGTCAACATCTTAACCTCTTAACTTAACCTCATGCTGCTTGAACCTATACATATTCAAATTTAATAATTTGTTCAAGGTTCTGGGCCAGAAAATGTGACTGTATTTCCACAGAAACACCTGATGTATCATAATAATCAATTAAACCACTTAATATCACACCACAGGTAAAATTATGAATAAGGGTAATTATGGTAATTATACACCAGCAGGTACAGTTGAACATGTATTTACAATAGATGTTTCCTGGAGTCACCTTACTCCATTCAATATTTGGGCACTGTATCAATTTTATTCACCAAGATGAATGATTCCTTAACAGCATCGGTTTTACTGTTGACTCTATTGTACTGCCTGTCTGGGACCTACTACTTTTCCAAAATGTGGGTGCTATTGAGGGAGTTCAAACTGCAGAAGTATGACTGCAGCACATTTACATATTGCACGTTAGATAATTAGTGGTCCCAGCGTCAAAGGTAAATGGTGGATTGTGTTTGCTCGGGCTTCAGGTATTTTAATTCTGCAATTTAAAGTCCTTATGTGTCAGAAACCTTTCATGGGAGAAATTCTACATTTGCTTAGTTAGGGGGGAATCATACACAAATCATCATAAACAAAATTATCTTCCACTGATTAAGGCAAATGGTTTTGGATCGTACCTTCCAAACTGTGAAACGTAAAACTTACAAAAACCATACATCCATAAATTTCTTAAATTGGGTCAGTGTTTCCTCATAAAGCCCACATCCATTTTTGTTTTTAAAAATGTTTTGCAATTTCACACGAAGTAAAACATAATTGCGTTTACTTTGCATTTGTTACATTTGTTGCACTTTGTATGCTATGGCCAAATGACAAATGTCTTTATATATATATATATATATATATATATATATACACACACCCACACTACATATTTGTCACAAGTCATTTAATACAGGTCATTC
>JAVQJF010022290.1:0-10349 GCA_036023855.1 Gadopsis marmoratus | reverse complement strand
ATTACGAATGCCTTTCATTATAAAAGCAACAGATTTCCGCTCCACTCATCAGGCATTATGAGAACGTAGTGAAAAGTGTGTTGTACTGACGGTGACGTGCTCGTAGTCCTGTCCCAGCTCGTGGGACCCGGCCACCACCTCCCTCTCGGCGATCCACTGCTCCAGGTCGTCCACCTCGCGGTTCAGCTGGAAGAGACGGAAACGCTCGTCCAGCTTCCCCCGACGCTCCTCCGACAGATCCTTCAGCCCAGCGTAGAGCTTATCCACCTGAGACTGACGCATCCCGATACGCTCGCTGCACGAGGAGTAGAGTTACAGATTACTACTGTAGTTCTTCAGATCCTTCGTTCACACTCTTGCTCCGTTCCTCCTTCCTATCTCCTGACCCTTCCTTTCCCAGTCGCTCGTACTTTTGTTTCCTTTCATTCGTCCATGCCTCCTTCCCTTCACTTCTTTGACTCTTATGTTCCACTTTTATTTTCAGCTTAATTTCTTCCCTTGTCCCTTCTTTGCTGCCTTCTGCTCTAAAGAGAAAACTAAACACTGACAAAGAGAGAAAATAGTCCCTGTCCCGACCGTGGCTCCTTACATGTAACCCCTGACCCCTGACCTCCTCCCCTCACCTGTCGGGGTGTTCGGCAGCCACCAGGCCCCGGCTGGTGCTCGACAGCTGGTGAACGGTGTCGGCATAATCCTCCACCGCCTGCTCCAGGATCTGATGCTTCTTCAGCATCGCCACCGAACTCTGCTCGTCCTGAGACGGACAGACAGACACGGATTTCTGTTGTTAGTGTGCGTTCGTGTTGAATTTAAGAAAACAAAATGAAAACGATGAGAAGACAAAAAAGAACAGAGAGACAAACCCGGTGAGGATGGAAGTGGAAAGGAAAAGTAAAGATAAAACGAAAGAGGAAGTAGAGACAAAACAATAGTGCAAATAGCAGAGAGAAACAAAAAGTAAAGGAAAAGGAGGGAAACAAACTCAAAGACAGACTTAATGTTACTGATCAGGTGAAAACCGTAGACCGGATTTCCTTTGTGCAGTAAAAAAACAAACGGACTCAAACCTTTACAGACGAAGGCTACAGAATCCGCCTTTAACACCAAAACCATCTTTGGTTGACAGAGTTTTGAATCAGAGGATTGACTGAGAGAGGAGCAGAAACAGCCGACGCTCTGACACCAACACAACACGAAGTGACTAATGGAAAACCCACAAACTGAGGAACTGGCAGGTTTGAACTAAAACTAAAACAAAGAAACAGGAAGTCGAGCAGCACTGCCCTGTGACACAACACAGCTCCAATCAGATCAAGCCTGTCTGTCTGTAGTCCTGCCACATGCCAGACAGCGGCTCTGAAGAATGAACACCCTGACCCCTGACCTCTGCCCTCACCTTGGCCTTCTCCTCTGACATCATGTAGAGCTCCTGTTCGCTCATCCAGGCCTCGGCCTCCGCTGCGTCGAAGTAGTACTGCTGGGCCTTGTGGGCCTCGCTGAGGCGTTCGTGGCGCTTTTCCGTCTCCTTCCTGATCTGCTCCCACAGCGACTGGAGCTCGGCGAGCCGCTGGCGAATCAGCTCGGCCGTCGGGCTGCCCTCCCTCAGGACGTGCTGGCTGCGCTCGAAGATATCGTCGTAGCGCGGCTGATGGCCCTGGATCTCCTTCTGCAGGGTCTGTGAGGGTCAAAGGTCACAGGGAGGGTTCAGGAAGGGAAGCCACTGCAACTTTAAGATGATGTTTATAGACCGCTGCCTGATGCCAGCAGGTGAAGGTGTGTGTGTACCTGGTTCTTCTTGATGAGCAGCTGGACAGTCTGCAGGTTGTGTCCGTGGTCGGTTGATGTGGCCAGAGCCATCCTCTCCTCGACCCAGAGCTGCACACACAATTTCACATTATTGCTACTATTAATGCCCCCAATACTGCTGCTACTATGATTATTACTACTACTACCACCATTACTACTCCACAAAGTTGTAGCCTTACTTCTGCTACAATTACCACTAATACTAGTGATACTAACGCTGCAATAATTGTTGCTGCAGTTACTACTGCTACTACTACTACTGTTACCAATGATGCTACTACTACTAATGTTGCTAATACTACTACTACTAATGCATCAGTGGGGTCAAAGGTCAGTGCTCCTCTCTTGGACTCTTCCTGTCCAAAACTGTCTACTCACGATCTCGTCCTCCACGTCCCTGTTGAACTGGTGGATCTCGCGGGAGGCCATGAGGTTGTCTCGTCGATTCTTCAGAGGTGCCTGGAGGAACTGGAACTTCCTCTCCACGCTGATCCTCTGGCCGTCCACCTCCTCGGAGCCTTTCCCCTCCTGACTGAGGGCCTGCGACTGGCTCTGCAGCTCCCCCACCTCCTTCTGACGCACCTCCACCTGGCTCTCCAGGATCTGCAGGAGGACAGGTTACAGGTCAGACAGGGAGAACGTGCTGCTGCGTCGGCAGAAGTAATACAAGTACTGATATACAGTATGTGGAAGAAGGCCCGAAAAAAATGCAGATTAATTAATTAAATGTTATATACAAAGTAAAAAACATATACATTTTTAAAATAGTCAAACAAAATTTTAAATTCTAACAGTAAAATGAACTCTGTGAACTTAAGTGTAAAATTACAAAAATATTACCAGCTACTTCCAGAGCTTTCAGCCAAAACTCAGGGTCTTCTTCTGTGGATGGAGTTGGCTCAGTTGTCAGATGTACTGGCTGCATATCTCCATGACTACTGAGCAAACTCCATCTGCTGGACAAGACTGAGATGCAGTTGAAAGCTCTGGAAGCAGCTGGTAAGTGGACTTAAGTTTTTTTTATTTCTGTAAACGAGTACCATTAAATAATCATAAAAAAATGAGAATAAAAACCTACAAAAAGGTTCTGATGTGGAGCAAATAAAGACAATAATTTCTTTTGATATACAGAATTTAATAATATAAAAAAAACTGAAATCAATCTAACTAAAGATTTAATATTTAAATTTAACTGGCGGAGAGGAGTCACACGCAAAAACACAAATAAGAAAAAAAAACAGCAAGATAAAAGATCCTTCAGAGGCCTCGTCTCATCTTCTCCTCGGCCGAGTAACAATCTGTTAACCGCCAAAAAAAACCCGACTCAAATATATAAAAATAAAAAAACAATTTACTTATATGAAAAATTAAAGCTATTAAAATCAAAGTGATGATCATCTGCAGCAGCCAGAAGAAAACCAAAAAGACAAGTGGAGGAAGAGGAACCTTCTCTCTGCTCAACGAATCAAACGCCCTCCGAATGAAACACACACACAGGAAGTTGCAGCACAGATCTGAAGAGAAGACAGATGACGAGAGAAACTAAGCTGCTCTAATAGACTGAAAATACATCATCATCCATCAGACGGCTTCACACTCTCCAGCTCTGTTAGTGGTGCACACACACACACACACACACACACAGAGCAGTTACGTAATCCTTCGTTTGAAGTGTGTGTGTGTGTGTGTGTGTGTGTGTGTGTGTGTGTGTGTGTGTGTGTGTGTGTGTGAATCAGTGGGTGAATTATATAAAGGCTGGTTAATCTACTCACTGTCCCTGCAGGACGGTAAAAATGGGGAAATTACTGAAGAGGTTCCCTTCAGGAATTTAGGAGCTTTGGGTCACGAAAGTGAAAGAAAATCATTTCGCAATGTTATATTATCGAACATAAAATAATTCAATTTAGAACCACAAGAATGTGTCTGTAGTTACACTCTGGGTCTGTACCAACACGTCAGACTAATCAGGACTTTTCCGCAGCTCGGAGCCGTAAGTGGGAGGAAGAGCCGCCTGACAGCCTGAATTCTGGGCAGAAATGTCCCAAAGACTAAGAGGCTGCAGCCATGCTATGCTATGGGCTAAATGCTAACATCAGCATGCTAACATGCTCAGGATGACGATGCCAACTTAATGATGTTTAGCAGGTATAACGTTCGCCATCTTAGTCTAGCGTGTTAGCATGCTAATATTTGCTGATCAGTCCAGCTGAGGCTGATGGGAATCTCATTGGTTCTGCAGGTGTTTGGTCATAAACGTATTGGACACATTAAAGTTTTGACCTGATGATGGCGCTAGATGAAAAGCCAGATGATCCTCAAATGTATCACAGTTCATCCTGAGGGGAACAGGAATGTTTGAACCACATTCTATGGAAATCCATCAGAAGGTTTTCAGCTTCCCTCGCTGAGTCAGTGGAGGGAAACTAACACAAAGAGGAAACTCTGATCTGGAAGAAACCGACTCAGACTGCTGAGGCCTCACGGCATCTTCAGCCCCATTTCTGAGGCGAGTTTGACACAGAACAAGCTGTGTGGATTGTGTCCTCCGTCTCTCACAGCGGGCAGCAGACTACAGGCCACAGGCCAAGATAAAGAACCTTAAAACGGACTAAAGAGAGTTTTTATTACCAAACACAGGAAATGATAAACTCCAGAAGGATCAGCGAGGGCCAACTCATTTCTTTAACGGTGTAAAAGCTGTAAAGTTAGGTCCCCCTCTCAGGTTCCTTGTTCACCTGCTCCTCTCTGAACCTTAGCGGAGGAGAAACTCTGCTGTCAAACTGAAAGGCGTTACAGGAAGTTTCCAGCTCGTGTACAGGAAGACACGAATGAGGTCCCGTCAGTAGCAGGCAGCTCAGATATACTGACACAGGAGGAGCTAACGGACTTCAGGCTCCCCGCATTAGAAAACCAGGACAACGAATGGAGCCAAAACATCCTCGCCGCCATGACCTTCCTCACCTGCTGCTTCTTCAGCATGATGTTGACGGAGGTCAGGTCTTTGCCGTAGTCGTCGGACTGCAGCTGTCCCTCCAGGCTGGCCAGCCACTTGTCGAGGTCGGCGCAGCTCTGGGTGAACAGCTCGGCCTTGTTGGCGTCAAACAGACACTTGGCCTTGGTCTGGGTGGTGGACTCCAGGTCCTCCCACATGCTTTTCAGCGACGCCAGCTTCTCTTTGACCATGGCCTCAGTCTCCGGCTTCTCTGCCATCAGCGCCTGGCCGTCCTGAAAGACAGAATTTTGTTTTTAACACTCAGCTCTGGTTAGCTAATGAACCAGCATGTCTGCTTCTTAACGAGGTCTGATCAGCTCGGCTGCCATCGTTACAGACCCGTACTGTGAGGACAAGCTTTGCTCAAACACTCTACACTTTATTTCCAACTCAAGTGAAGGTCTCAAAGTTCCCAAAGACACCAAAATATGACAAGTTGTTTTGGAGAAAAAATGTGTAAAAAAACGACTGACTTTAACTTTTGATTGGATTTGGATTTTGAAAATCTTGTAAACTCTGAGGCAGCGCAGAGGGAAAGTTATCGAGTCGCAGATCTGCTGGACTGTTTCTGTAGGAGATCGGTCAATAAAATAATTTATCCTTTAAAATCATGGAAGGACCCTGAATCAGCCGAGAACAGTTCTGCAAACAGGAAATGTTGCTACAGAGAACATTTCATACCCTGTTCCCTCCATCTATTGCTCCGCTCCGTCCTTCCTCCACAAGCAAGCAAAACTTTATTTATGTAGAACATTTCCTTCCAGGTGGACGTGCTGCACCACGGAGGCTGTGGATAGTGTGAAGATAAAACATTAGACATAAATGATGCATCCGTGTCCCACCTTGTCGATCTTGTCAAGCCACTCCTTGTTGGACTGCAGTTCGGCCATGAAGGCCTGGTGTTTGAGCCACTTGCTGTGCAGGTTCCTGGCCTCGTCGTACGACATGTCCTGAGCCGTCAGCATCTTCTCATTGATCCACAGGGACAGCTGAAGACACACAAACCGCAAGTCACCTCAAGTGAAAACCACAAACGCCGACACTTCAGACCCGCTGCTCAGTTCCTGCAGGTAATCTGGACTGTATGCCTGGTTTACCTCCTGGCAGTCCTGCAGGAACTTCTGCAGGTCCCTGTTGTCCTTCAGCCTGGTCAGCAGCTCGCTGGCAGCTGCTCGGTTTTTCTTGTGTCTGTAGAACAACAATCAATAAGTTTCAGAGTCAGAGTTTTGAGTGGGCAGTTTGACCTATCACCTTAAAAGCTGCTGTAACCCCTCAAACTAACTTCCCATGTAGATATCCAGTGCATTGTTTTCAATATCAATGGATCTGTGATGTATAAAAAGTCAGAAATAACAATCATGACTCATGTGTACATGTGTGTGTATTTTTACTTTGCCTGACCAGATATGACCTACGACAGTGATCAACGCAAACCCCGCAGACAGAGTGTCTTGGTCACCTCTGGTCGATGGAGTCCACCTTCTCCTGGATGCGATCTGCGTTGATGTTGCCGTCGGTTACCAGGCGCCGGCCGGTGTCGACCACGCCGCTGATCTTCTCCTCGTTGGCGTCCAAGGTGGTCATGAAGTCCTCCTGCTTCTTGATGGCGGCCTCAGCCCCCTCCAGAGTGGTGGGCATCTCCGTGTGAGCCAGGACGTACTCCTGACACACACAGACGAGACGTTAACGTGGAACCAGTCCGAACGTATTATTTGGATTTTTCATCTGCAACTTGGATGCAAACTGAGTGAAAGTGAAAGTCAGAACAGAAACAAGTCTGTTGCTGTTGAAATGAAGGTTTTTGTCTGTGGATTTTGTGTCCTGGTAATCAGTGAAGGACCATATGAATCGAAACACAGAAAGTCATTTTAAACTGTGGAAACATGTTGCTGTAATGAAGGCCTTCTACCACTTGGTGGCAGCCTCGGACCATCTCAGAGTGGAAAAGCAGAAGGAGGAGAGAAGGTCAACTGAAATATGTTGTTAAATATGTGTGTTTAAACGTCTCGTTTTGTCCCATTACTTTTCTGCACGTGGATTAATCTACGAATTGCTGCAGCTCAATTGTCCCAGCATGCACTGGGTGAGGGAGGGGTGTGGGGTTCACCCTGGACAGTCTGTGTTTGTGAGAGAGATCTGGGCCACGTGATACTGACCTGGACGAACGCCCAGTCAGAGTTTTATCTGCTGACCACAGTGAGTGTGTGTGTGTGTGTGTGTGTGTGTGTGTGTGTGTGTGTGTGTCACAACACTGATGAGAGGACAGTTCACTCGGCGGTCAGATCACATGACAGCAACCGCGTGAAATCACAATCTCCTCCACTCTGAGACGTACTGTGTCTACACCTGGGACGAAGTCTGCGAGGAGGTGAGACCATCCCAAACCAGCGTGTCACTCATCCTAAATAATTTTGCACTAAAGACACGATTTTGTTTTTTGGACCAAAAGGAGATGAAGCTGCTCCCTCCAGAGTCAGATACGAGGATGGGTATCAGTTTCATCTCTGTGTGTCCAGGGTCTGGAAGCAGGGGAAACTCAGGATCTGAGTGACAGTTCCTCTAATGTCCACTAGATGCTGCCTGTTGAGAGAAGCCTGTGGTTTTCCATTTACCACAATACAATTAAAAAAGTCAATATTCCAAAAAACTTTAGGCTTTTAATTAACTTTTAAATTAACTATTAACAATTAATTAAATTGATTTCCCAAATATTTTTGATGATAATAAACTTCAGGCTGAAATAAAGGGCCTGTTAGGGATGTTCCTGTTAACGGACAGGTTTCTGAGCCTATCACACCTGGTTGTGGAGGCTGCCTCGTCTCAGCTTCACACAGGCTCCGTCCCCCTTTTGACCTAAACTGGGTTCTTCTGGGTCCAAATAACTGACAAAGACCAAACAACGCAGGGAACTCTAGGATTGTAAATGTACTTCAGGAAGCAACAGGTGACAACCCAGATCCTACAGGCAGGTTTCCATGCTTTCTGTTAAAAGTGCAGGTTCACCTGGTTGTTGAGGAAGGCCTCGGCCTGCTTGGTGTCCCTGAGGAACAGCTGGTAAGCGTGGGACTGGGACAGCAGGTTCTGCCGGTTCTCCCACATCTTGTGCAGCTCATTCCAGCCGGTGTCGAGCGCCTGCAGCCGCTGTCGCAGGAACATGTACTGCGCATCCGTCTGGCCCTGCGTCACCATCTCACCCATGTCCCGCATCTTCTGGTAGTCCTCCTCGTAGTTGCGGATCTCGTTCTTGATGCCCTCGTGCTGGGCCAGCAGCTTCTCGGCCTCGGCCAGCGTGTTGGGCATGTCCTCGGAGGCGATGGCGGTCTGCGTCCGCGACAGCCACGACTGGAAGTCGTCCAGCTCGCGCAGGAACTGCTGCAACTTGCTGGCCTCGCCCAGGGACTCCTCCCGGTTCTTCATGGTGTCCTGCAAACAGAAAACAGAGGGGTCAGTCCCAAAAGTGGACATGTCACACTGCCCTCCTGGAGGTTATGAATTGTGTGATAAAGAAATTGAGTGTTCATAAAGATTTACACCAAAATATAAAACAAAGCCACCAGTTTTCTGGCCACCTGTATGTCAGGGTTAGGGTTAAGGTCTTCTATGCTTCTATTGAATCGGTTAAAAGCTAAATACTTCATGTAAGCTGCTTCAGTGTGCTGGGTTCTTACACACCTGATACTCAGATTTATATCACTCTGACCTACCTTCATCTCATCCCAGACGCCGGTGATCTCAGCCAGACGTCCCTTGATGGCGTCGGACTGCTCCGGGTGTTCCGAGGCCAGTCGGTCCGCCTCTTTTCCCAGGTCGCTCAGCTTGTCTTCGATGGCAGCCAGGTCGCGCTCCATCCCCGTCAGCTTCCTCTGCAGAGCCATGACGCCGGCCAGGTCGTTCCCCAGCTCCTGGGTAGACTCGATCACCTGACGGAGGGAGGGGGGGGTTATTTACAGTCAATAAGTCAGTGTAGTGCAGCTGCCCCATTTTGATTTAGAACCATGTGGATAGGACTTTCTGAGTCATGCTCTAAGCTAAGGAATTAAAGTTCCCATAACGCTTGGGGGATGTAAACAGGAAGTATATTGTTGCAGTGGAGCTCCATTTTTTTTAAAAGCATATATTTCTTTACATTTTGGGAAATTGGCACCATTAAAAGTGTGAGCGGTCAGCAGCTCCTGCTTGCAGCGTACCGGTGGATGTTCTCAGGCAACGTCTGCAGTGATAAGGAGGGTCTTTGCTAAGCTGGTTTGTGGGTGTTGATTAGTGATGGACACCGGAGATAAATATATCCTCGGGAAGTGCAGCTCACACTGAACCTAAAAATATGCGTTTCGTGTCTGCGTGTTGAGATTTCACCGAGTTCCGACTGAGAACGAGTCGGATGTTTGTTCTGTTGGTACCTTGGTCTTCTCTTTGATCCAGGACTTGGTCTCGTTACACTCCAGGTGGTAGTTCTGGACGCCCAGAGCCGAGCTCAGACTGTCTTTCTTCTGGTCCACCAGGTCTCTGAACTGGCTCCACCTGGACGGACAGATGGACAGAGACACAGTCAGCAGCAATATGAACTAATTGCTGCTGTTGAAGGATCCTGAATCTTTATTTACTGCTGTTGTCAAATCTCACTGAAGTCCCAGATTTGAAATCTGCATAATCCCAACTAATTACCTGATTATGTTTTATCACAGCTACATTGTCTGTTTAATTACAATTGGTTCTAAATAACATGAGTCCTTTCAGTCCTGGTTTATTTGCCCTCTTAATCTCAATCTACTTTCCTAGTTAACAATAAGTATGTTGCCCCTTTAATCCCAGTTTATTCACCAGTATAATAATCTGATAGGGGTCAGATAATCCCAGTTTACGAGCTGTTTTAATCCCAGGTGGATCACCTGGTGTTCAGTTTGTCCTGCTTGGCCTTGATCTCCTTCTCACTGGGATGTCCGCTGTGGATCAGTTGCCTGGCAACCTGGTTCACCACGGCAACGCGGGACGCCTGGTTGTTCATCTCCGGCTCCAAACTCTCGAATCTGGACCGAGACGGGAGGAAGAAACACCAACAGTTAAATTCTGACTTTGATATTTATTAAATGTCAGTGTGACGCGAAGAAATGACCTTTATCTAGTGTAGAGGGCGTATTAGTGCGGCACAGAGCCAGACAGGAAGTTAGCGGGGAGAGGGCGATGAGGGGAAACACGAAGCCTGAAATGACTGATTTTGGTTTCAGAACGGACGGTTTGAACACCGGTGTTCTCAGTCAGTCAGTCGGTTGTTTGACAGGAATAATAGGATAATAATTTATCAATTCTGAGGTTTACAGCTTACTGCGGTTTTTGTCTTTGTGATTGTTGACTGAAAATCTTCATGTTTGAGGCTGTAGCTCAGGACCCCCCCCACTTATGTTCATGTGATGTGTTAACTCATGTTTTCATCTGACTGAAGCGCTTGTCACAAAAATAAAAGATTATTCTAATTATTATTCTGATCATTAAAGATGGCAACATGCAGTAAAGCCAAACTCCTGGTTCAGAGTCCACGGACAGCTCTGGTCCTCAC
>JAVQJF010022257.1:0-55140 GCA_036023855.1 Gadopsis marmoratus | reverse complement strand
GATGTTGAGAACAGGGATCTGTGGGGGCCAGACCATCACTTCCAGGACTTCTTGTTCTTCTTTACACTGAAGATGGTTCTTAATGACATTGGCTGTATGTTTGGGGTCGTTGTCCTGCTTCAGAATAACTTTGGGGCCAATCATACTGATGGTATTGCATGAAGGCTAGGTATCTGCCTGTATTTCTCAGCATTGAGGACACCATTAATCCTGACCAAATCTCCGACTCCATTTGCAGAAATGCAGCCCCAAACTAGCAAGGAACCTCCACCATGCTTCACTGTTAACCTCATTATTGTACCGCTCTCCAGCCCTTCAGCAAACAAACTGCCTTCTGCTATAGCCAAATATTTCACATTTTGACTCATCAGTCCAGAGCACCTGCTGCCATTCTTCTGCACACCACTTTCCTATGTTTTCGTGCATGGTTGAGTCACTTGGCCTTTTTTCCATGTCAGAGATTGGCTTTTTGGCTGCAACTCTTCCATGCAGACCACTTCTGGCCTGACTTCTCCGGACAGTAGATGAGTGTACCTGCGTGGCACAAGTTTCTGCCAGTTCTGAGCTCTGCACTGCTGGACATCTTCTGATTTTGAAGTGAAATAAATTTGATGTGTTTTAAGTTTCTTTGGCTGACCTCTGTGTCTACGATTTTCAACATTGCCGTTTCTGTGTAAGTGTATCTATAAGAAGTGATGCTGGTTTGAAGGCAAAGGGTAGTAATGTCAAATATTGATTTGATTGAGATTTTTCTTTTGTTTGCTCACTTATCATTTTGTTGATGAAACTAAACTATTAACACTTCCATTTTTGAAAGCATTCTTACTTTACATCTTTTCACACCTGCCTAAAACTTTTGCACAGTACTGTATATACATATACATCTGTTATTTCAGTTTATAAGATGTGAGGTTAGGTGCTCCGTATAGCGTTTCCATTTGTGTGTGTGAGAGAGAGAGTAAGAGACTCACAGGTCAAGGTAAGGGGAAGTACTGCCAGACATGCATAAGTCATCTGGTTGAAGGACATTTATGAGTTCAATCTCACTCTGAATCATGAGTGAAGAAATCTCCCACTTAGCACAGAGAGCAGTGTGTCTTTCACCGAGCCTGATAGTTTATTGGTTCAACACAACGGAGAGCTTATGGGAACTCATTCATTTACCAGAGAAATTGCTGTCTTCTATACCTTTTTCACAGGCCATTCCTGTTGCTGCCACCTCTGATGGAGTGGATGAGAGTGGCCATAGTTCATGCAGAGCATCGCAAGAGCCTATTGGTGGACAGTGATGATGTCAGACAGACAGCCAGGCTACTCCTTCCAGGACTGGACTGTGAACCAAGACAGCTAAAGTAAATGAGAACACATCTGCTTTCAGTTTCCCTGACTCCACTGTCATGTCAACTGTGTATGTTTGAGGTCATTAGTAAGAAACGAAATGAAACGCAAGAAATAAAGCTTAATTACTTAAGTGAAAGTTCTGTGCCTTCAGATGCATTTTTTATTTAACCCATGCACTATAGCCATGTAATTGAATTGGTTCTCACTAACAAATAATTACACATTGTAAATAAAAGATCAATGACTGTCCACTTACTGTGGACAGTTAAAGTGGTGGTTAACCACTTCATGACGTGTACAATTTTAAAAACAACCATCTGACGCAAATGTACAGTGTGCATGAGTCACAAGGTGGTCGAAACAAAGTGGAGAAGAGAGATGTCTTTTCAGACTCAGCTAGTTACCTCTCACAAAATGAAGGTGAACTGGTCATTCATTATTCTGCTCTTTTCTTTTCACCTCTGTCTCCATCAGACCTGAATGTTGCTTTAGCTCGTTCAAGCGTCTGGACTCCAAAGCTGCCACAGACAAGTTCCACCTAGACTTGGGTTTTCGGATGCTTAACTGTGGACGCACAGATCTCATTGGCCAAGCCATCGACCTGCTGGGGCCAGATGGCGTCAACAGCATGGACGACCAGGTACTGAGCATCTGTCTCTTTGTTTGTTATGAATGTTTTTATGTACAACATGGGTTGAGGGGAATATTGAAGCATTATACATAGATATATTTATAGATTTTAAGAAGCATTTCATGTAATATTTCTCTACTTTCGTGTGTCCATTGCACTCCTTTCTGTCCGCCACTCAGGGGATGACCCCTCTGATGTATGCCTGTGCAGCTGGAGATGAGGCCTTAGTCCAGATGTTGATCGATGCCGGGGCCAACCTTGACGTGGCGGTAAATATGCTTCAATGTTTATCATCAGGGGATGCATCTAAACATCACAGAGGCTGTAGTGAGTGTAAAATATCATTTCTTGAGTGTTGTTTTTTTTTTTGATCTTGGTGTGTCCTGTGCTGCCAGGTTCCACCATGCTCTCCAAAACACCCCTCCGTGCATCCTGATAGTCGCCACTGGGCAGCCCTCACCTTCGCTGTGCTGCATGGACACATCTCCGTAGTACAGGTTGGAAAACACATACACATTGTAGTAGCCACAATCAAATCCAGATAGTGTATTAACCCTTAATTTGACATGCTGCAAGGCTGCACTCCGAGGGGAAATGTCCTGCTATATTTGCACAATAAATGCAAGTTGTCCTACATAGTCCTGAGCTCACTGTGGATGCGATGATATAACTTAAAAGGTTGAGTGACAAATGTGAGGTCAGGGGTCATGCCATAAATGATTTACAGGATGTCAAACATTGCACAGTATAACAGATGTGGTGTGTATATCCAGCTCCTGTTGGATGCAGGGGCCAATGTGGAGGGGGCCGCGGGCCGCAATGGACAGGAGAGTACAGCAGACACCCCATTGCAGCTGGCTTCAGCAGCAGGTGGGCAAGCACATATGCACAAACACAGTTCAACACATGGCACAGCTGATGTTGTTCGACTTACAGTAGGTCTGTGCTCTGATCTGATTTATGCTGGCTAAATTACTACTTACCACTAAATTATACAGGCAGAAAGTCTGTAGATGGGTCAAGCAAAGGAAGAGAAGAATGAATTAAAGCAGCTGTGGTAAACGTTTTGCAAATCAACAAATGATAACTTTCACAGTTATCAGTCACCAACTGAGCAGTGTGCTAGCTTCCTAAGACCACCATTGCACAGGATTGAGTTATGAATGACACTTCGGCTGGAGGAATGAGGAAATGAGAGGGTAAAGGAAGGAATAGTGAAAGCAGCCAAGTGCTGCCTGTGGTTGTTTAGAAGCCTCTGGGCAGCATTCCTCTGTGGGATCATCTAAAAGCCACACATAGCTGAAGTAAAAGAGACACATGCTCTGCATTGCAGCAATGACAAGGTGTAAATGGCGCCTAATGTGAATTTGTTTGCTTGTTTGAAAATGCAAAACAAAATTATCAAACTTAATTTATCCCTGTGGTAAAATGTAATCATTGCAGCGTTAAGTGTAATAAAGCAAGATAGAAGACATCCAGAATATGAAGTGCACACATGAATTATAAAATAAGCAATACAAAAACTACACATAATCAAAATTAAGCCATAAAAAATGTTAACAGTTGTGGGGTGATGTTAACAATTCA
This sequence comes from Gadopsis marmoratus, assembly GCA_036023855.1. Taxonomy (NCBI): domain Eukaryota; kingdom Metazoa; phylum Chordata; class Actinopteri; order Centrarchiformes; family Percichthyidae; genus Gadopsis; species Gadopsis marmoratus. The sequence goes on along the minus strand of JAVQJF010022257.1, from coordinate 51,581 downwards.
AAAATACTAAGTAGACTGCACCAGTGGGGAAGACACAAGGAGAATAGATTACTAAAAGTGTGGCTGTGCAAACAGTGAAGACATTGTCCGTTGATACTGGTAAAATATCCCATTTCAATGTGTTTAGGATCTGTTTCTTCTGTATTTAAATGACTGCTTATGTGCTTCCCAGGCAACTATGAGATGGTGAGTTTGCTCCTGGCACGAGGCGCAGACCCCTTATCGAAGACCTACGATGGAAATGCCCATTCGTCATCCCTCTATGAAGACATGAACTGCTTCAGTCATGCTGCTGCACATGGACACAGGTATGTGTCCCTCAGTCTGACCTGAAAACAGCATGTTGTCAACAGATTCTGACAAACTGCCTGCATTGGGCCTCTTAACTGCAGAGAAGAAAAATAACGCAGAAATAATGCCACCTACTGTATGTCAGCACTCTATCATCAATGGCCTGAGTTTGCATTTGAGCTTCAAGGAGAGATTAATTCCTTTTATCGTGTGGTGAAATGGAAGACCTTGAAAGTATCAAAAGCAAATTCAGGGTCTCCTATTCAGAGACCATTTGTTTGACCGACTGCAAGTGTAAACCCCTCCACCTGTTCACTGTGTGTATGTGTGAACACATTGTAGACTCAACACTTCGCATTCCACAGTGAGGGTGACAGATTATGTAATCAGAGAGGAGGGTACAGGGTCACAGAAATGGATGTATGTGTTGGACATATATTAATGTTTCCATGCTTTCTTTCTTCTTTTCCTTCCTTGTACTCTTCCCCCCCCCCCTTCTTCCTCCCATTTATCTTGTCAGGAACGTGCTGAGAAAGCTACTGACTCAGCCCCAGCAGGTCAAAGAGGATGTCCTGTCTCTGGAGGAGATCTTAGCTGAGGGGGTGGAGGGTGAGGAGGCCGGGATCTGCCCTTTCCTCCCCCTGTCCCCCCACCCCACCCCTTCCTCTGGCCCTGGGGCCCTGCCAGAGGTGGGCATAGCAAGGCTCTGCAAGGCCAGGATGAAGGCCCTGCAAGAGGCCAGCTACTACAGTGCTGAGCATGGCTACCTGGATGTCACCATGGAGCTACGAGCTATGGGTACCTATCAGCTGTCAAGAAGAGGATTTTGCTTACTTTTGAAATTGTGTTTAGTTTGACCACCAAACATTTCTTCTCTTGTGACCTAGGTGTTCCATGGAAACTACATGTGTGGCTGGAATCTCTGCGCTGTGCCCAGCAACAGTCCAGGGCAGGGGTCACCCTCTCACTCCTCAGAGAGTTCACCACAATCAGAGAAGAGGACTACTGCAAGGAGTTGGTCACCATGGGCCTGCCCATGATGTTCACTATCTTACGTATCACCAAGGTACCCTCAAACACAAACCTCAATGTGCCTGCTTGTCATTTTCTTCACGTTATCAGCAAGAAATTAGTTTAGATGTGTGATATAACGCCCTCCTCCCTATTTTTTCACTTACCTCCAGAATGATGCCATTATACAGCAGTTGGCAGCTATTTTTAGTCACTGTTTTGGCCCCGCCCCTCTTCCAGCCATCCCTGAGATGAAGGCAACTCTTTCAGCACAGTTGGGTAAGGAAACTATTATTCGTACGTCTATATGAACACGCATAGCTCAGTGTTTAGACTACGGTGGCTTTATGTTGACATTTTTAGATTACTTTAATTATTGACTAATGTGCCAATTATCGTCTTGATGAAATGTTTGGTCTATAAAACGAAGAATTCTCGGCCAACGGTCCAAAGCCCAGAGATAGTTGGTTTAGTCTCACATAAGACAAATAGAGGAAAAGAAGATTATAAAGCTGGATAAAGTTACATAAAGCAAACACTTGCTTAGATGAGAAGAATTGACCTAAAACATGTGCAAAGGCCTGTACATGCTCACCTCACTGCTACTAGTAACATGATGAAATTACCAGTATACAGTTTCAAATATAGGTTTTTTATATATTTACACCAAAATGAAATGGGGATGCTTTGGGCTCTCAGTACCTACACATTTGGAGGTTGTGTAAAACACACGAGACCACACAGTGATGATTCTGTAAATTCCAATTAATTTCTGACTGCATTCACATAGGTCAACTCTTATGACGGCATTACAAAGTCTGCCACAGATAAGGGCACAGCTGATGTCAAAGAAGGTTTTGAAGCCTGTACTGAGGCATGGTATCAAACAGCCAAGGCAATCCTCTCTTCTGGCTGTATGACCAAGTGCAAATGAGTGCAAATCCTTTCACAAATGGTTAGCTTGAGTGACTTTTAAGATGCCTACTGATGCCAGGTGTTAGGATCAAACACAATCACGATACACCTGCATGCAACACACTGAGCATATGTTCCGGTATAATGAAAAAACTGTCTTGTGAATGGAGTTGTAAGTGCTGATATGTTGTCCTGCAGACCCTCATTTCCTGAACAACCAGGAGATGTCAGATGTGACATTTGTAGTGGAGGGGAAACCGTTCTACGCCCACAGAGTCCTCCTGATCACAGCTTCAGACAGGTGCGTGCAGACTTCACTCTGGACAGAAGGATACATTAACAGACTTAGCGACAGTGGTCGTTTTGATCAAGATATTTGTCTTCTTTTAGATTAAAGTCTATGCTGGCATTCTCTGGACCAGATGGAAGCCCCAACAAGGAGATTGAGATCAGTGACGTCAAGTACAGCATTTTCCAGGTAACAAATAAGTATTTCTTTATTTTAATGTGACACAATGAATCAAGAATGATGGAAAAATTACTGGTAATCGACGGGCTGCATATGACAAAATATACTTTATGCAGTTCAACTACTGTACGGACTTCCTAAATAAGACCTTTGACCTCCCTGCAGATGATGATGTCATACCTGTACTGTGGAGGAACAGAGTCGCTGAAAACTAATGTGCCTGACTTGCTGGAGGTGAGAATCACTAAATGGATAAACACCATCTATCTGGGTAGCTGTGTGAAATGTTTTTCTTCTCAGAAATCCCAGGGGTTACTGTACATGCTCACATCTCATCTCTGTCAATTTACTTGCTTCAACAAAACAATAAAAGCATTAAAATTAGATAAAAACTTAAATCCTTTTTTGTGGAGTAATAAGGTTGTTGGTACAGCAAAGTGTGTGTTTTGGATAAGAATCTAATGAATGAGCATGGGACAATTCAGCAAATGTTTGACATGTGTAATTTCATCCTTGACCTTCATTTTTTATTTCCAGATATGTGGTTTAGATCATTAAGGTGGAGACGGAGAGTTCTCCATCAGTGTTAATGTATCTCTGTGAAACGTCAGCAACATAATAACTAGAAATGTGAAATTCCGGAGATTTTATCTGTGCCTGAAGTGCAACCGCGTGACCCTAGGCCCCCCGCCCCAGAACTTGTCTGTCACTCTGTCTAATTCTCTGGGCCGAGTGTACTGAGATTAAAGTCACAATTCTGAGACGCTTCTTCTTCATCGGATCTGATTAACCTGCTAGGATATTGATTCAAAGTGTAGGGCCAGTAACTTCCTGTTGTCACTAGGTGGCACTATGACTGCAGATGAAAATTTGCATTTAGATGGCTTCGGGCCTGGGCGATCCTGAAATATGTGACGTTTGGTGCCTCTCGGACAAATGTACAGTGCAGATATAAACCACTTCCTGTTTCACTGCAAAACGCATCAATTCCAGGCCCCTCACGAGCAGCAAACGCAATCATTTTATAAACAGGTCAGGCCTTGTGTTACCGCACTTCAGCCACACAACTAATACAGATTGCTAACCAACATTAACAGAATTGTCCTTCACTGCTAGTTCCAAGCTTTAACTTTCAAGCACTTTCAAGGTATCCCAAGGCAATTCAGGGAGAAATGAATCTAACCGGTTTATTTTAATTGTGTGCCTGAAGTGCGGTAGCCAGAGGTGGCAGTACCGAATTACACAGAGAGTGACAAGATAAGTTCTGGGGCAGGGGGCTAGGGTCACACAGTTGCACTTCAGGCACACACAAAATTTCCATGGAATTTTACATTTCTAGTTATTATTATTATGTCATTTGATGTGTTTTCCTGACATCTGCTCGTGTTTTCTCCTGCAGTTGCTGTCAGCTGCTAGTCTGTTCCAGCTAGTGGTGCTACAAAGACACTGTGAACTCATCTGCTCTCAGCACATCAACCTGGATAACGCAGTCATCATCTATAAGGCAGCCAAGGTAGCACACACACTGAGAGGCCTGGATCATATTGCACTGCAAATAAGAATAGCAAGCTCTATTATATAGCAGAGCTGCATGCCTCTGTAACTGTGACTCCCTGAAGGAAAAAAAGATCTTGCGTGAATACAAATATGGCACACCCTTTTAACATTTTATCAGTAATAGTTACAATTCCAATCCAACGTGTAATTTTGAATAATAACAATTCTATTTAAAATATATCTACAATTCATTTCTATATTAATTGATAACAATTTCTTACTAGTGGAAATGTTCATTGAAGATATCTGTAACTTAATGACAACTAGTCAACCTTTACGATTGACTTCCATTCAAACTCAATTACAGATACTATATCATGATTCCAAGTCGACATATCATAATGTAATTTTAATGATATCTACAACTCTGTTCTCATTAGTCAAAATGTTAATTATTGATGAATCAATTTAATTTTGACTAGTTAGAATTGAATTTTAGATATCTAGAATTCCATTTATGATATCTGTAATGTAAGAACAAATGTAGAGATTTACACGTGAACATGAATAACTACTTGCCACAAGTAAGAATTCAGTTTATCGAAAATTATATTCATACTAGTAGCAATTATATTTGAGACATCTACTTTTATAACTAGTCAGAATTAAATTTTAGATATCAAAAAAGGAATTTCTAATGAGCCAAAATGTCAATGCCATCTTTAATGACGTACTTATGGTGACCGCTGAATGTTCATGAGGTAGACAGACTCCAGATATCATTAATTAGAATTGCAACTAGGAATTATAGATGTGTAATTGAATTTGAATAGAAGTCAATAGTAAAAGTTGACTAGATGTAATTAAGTTACTGATATCTATAATGATCATTTGCACTACTGAGAAATTAATTGTAGGTATATTTAATTAGAATTGTTACTAGTCTTGTTTTGTTGTTATCTACAATAGATATTACCGCTACTGATTAAATATTAAAAGGGAAATTGAGTTTCCCTTATTCTACACTGAAAAGCTGTTTTTTTGGCACTTCAAAAATATATGACCATTAATCTGTCCTCTCTTTTCACAGGCCCATGGTTCAGTGGAGCTGAGCGCATTCTGCGAAGGATTCTTCTTGCAGCAGATGCCTGCTCTACTGGAGAGAGAGGGCTTCAGGAACCTGCTGTTGGGCCCCCCCGGGGCCCGACAAGGGAACAACTCCACATCTACGCTTGTTCACAGTCGGGGAGACTCACCCCTGGAGGAGCTGGAGGCCACCCTGGCTCAACGACTACGCTCTCTCTACGTCACCTCCAGAGTCTGAGGGCCAATAGGCCAACTGCTGAGGAGAGTTTAATCTTATCACTGATACAGGATCAGAGCTTTAAGAAGCTGTTTAAATAATTTAAGTACAGATGTTTTCTTAGTAGCCTCTGATCCTATTTCTGGTGACAAGCAACCTCCACAGTGCTTTAACACTGGGACACAGATCAGTGAGTTATTAGGCCAAAGACAAAGACTTTGCTCTGTGGACAATTCAGTATTTCATATTCTGTGCCAAGCACTCCATCTCGACATTTATTGTAATATACAGAATGTTTATGAAGAAGAGAATTGGATAATGTGATGCTTATTCTCCAAGGCTTGGGAAGCTTAAGTGGAGAAGCAACAGATGGATGCAAAGGTGGGAATGCTGAATTATGAAACACTGCTGCCCTCTAATGGACAAAACTGGCAAAATATTTAATTGCCTTGAAAGATTGGGATCACCTCACCCTCCTGATTCTGACTGAAGCTGTATTAAGTGACAATAGACTGAAGCATCTATTAAAGAATCAAATGAGGCAGCCATGCTGGACTTTTGGCTTGGTCCCATTCAAACTAATAATGCAGAATGGGAGAAAGGAGGTAGACTCGTAGTATTGATGTACGCTTTGGATTATCTAACTATATGTTTTTATGTTCTATTTTGAAAAAGTATGACTGCAGAAACAAAACTTACTGAAGTGTGGGAAGGACATTTTCTATTTAATGAGAAAAACAAAAGATGTGAGAGTATTTAATGGGGTGTTCCCTTTTTATTTTGTTTTTTTATCCATGCAAATTATTATTGTTGAAAAGATGCTTTTGTGTAGTTGTTGTTTTTCCAGGTACACACTAACAGTTCATTAAGCTGAGGTATGCTGAGGTTTAATGCTTCTACAAAAGGTACAGTATCAGATTCCAACATGGGATTTGGAATACATAAAGTCTGTTTTAATGCTGAAAATTGTAATAAACCCGGTAAACAGGTACAATTGTCGTTTTACTGGTATAAACTGTTGCATTCATTGCCATCTGCGTTTGTATAGACTTACCGGAAATCCAGGACAACTCAGACTTGCAAATGCACAAAACACGAAAGTCATTACTTTCTATACAGTCATTAAAAACTGAATAAATGAGGGTGAGTATTGTTAAATTGAGACACCTGGCAAATTTGCAAGATGATAGCTAAACATGTAATTACAATTATAAAACAATATATGCACAATTCATTATAGAGCAGCAGAGGGCGATGGTATGTTTAATAGCACATTTTGATTTCTATGTTAGGGGCCCAGTAGGTTTTCTTTCATGGGGCCCCAAAATTCTGGCGATGCCTCTGATTACAATACAGAGAAGGATTAAAGCAAAGGCCTCAAGATAAAGCACTGTTTATATGCAGTTTTCTCTCCTCTGACTTTATTAAATGCTTTTGGTCGTCACACAGCAGCAGGATCAATACATGCGTCATCAAGTGCTGTGCACATGTAACGCACATGTTTTTTACATTATTTAATTAATTGGCAGTGATGAGATGAAGACTGTTTACTGCAACTTCTTTCTGAACACACACTGTGCTCTGACTTTTCTTTGGTAATAAAACATTTGACACATGTTTACAAAACCAGTGTAAGACATAGGAATAGTTTTGCTCTTCATCATTTTTATCATTTATAAACAATATGTTGCTTATAGTGTCAAGTCAGTCAAAACGGAGTGTCTGGGGCCAAAGGTGCTGCGGGGGCTTGTATGAGGATGCATATGACTACAATGCTTTCACACAAACATGTTTCTTTCTAAAGACAGTTTAAACACAAAAGGTGTCTTCAGCAGGACTATTTTTAAAGAATTAATTGACAACAGAATAATGTTCTTTTGTCAAACTCCCTTAGAGGAGTTCTGTTTTGGTTTTGAGTGAAAGGACCCATGTCAAGGGTCTCAGGTTTGGAAGAGGAGGAGCAGAAGTTGATGGTTAAAGGATGAATAAAATGAAAAAGTTGAGGATTCATCTCTGCTGTTCAAGGTGAAGACTCTACAAATGGTCAAATCCACAATACCCTGACTTAGCTCTGGATGTTGTTTCGTGGAGGAGGAGGAGGAAGGGATGATAAAACATACTTCCTTTGCCCTCAAACTAGGCTTGGGAATATCTTAATATATTAAAACATTTATATTTAAACCCATTTACAAAATGAAGGATGTGTGACTTACCTCAGCTTGTTCATGTTGTTCTATGAGCTCTTTGGGGGGACATGTCATGCAGGTTACACTGGCTGGACTTCACCGTGGTTGATGCCATTAGAAACACCACTGATTGGCCAGCTGACGTTTGTCTGAGATGATACAAAACAGATTAAAGGACTGAAAATGTGTTACTAGCAGTGGCTGTGTATGTAGCTGGCTACCAGAAGCTGCAGGTGAAGGCTGCCATCACAGCTGGCTGGTCGGTGCTGTAGGCGGATGAGGAGGTTAAAGCTGTACGTATCTGGCAGCAGCTGCAGGTGAAGGCTGATGCTGCAGCTGAAGGAGGATAAAATAACTGGGTGTCAGAAACTGCAAGTGGTGGCCAGGGGCTGTGGGTTACAGCATAAAGTGTCATTGTTTCTTGGCTCTAGATATTACAGGTAGGAATTATCACTGTTGCCAAACACTCAGTTTAACAGGTCTGTTCACTAAACCACACAAAAACAGATTTCTTCACATACATTTTTTGGTATATAGCCATGCATAGTTTAGTATAGAGTTTATTTACCTTGGTTTTGAAATATCCATCTGCAAGATATAGTCCACATGAAAACTGTTTTTCCTGACTGGCGGGGCTGCTGTTTCCAAAAAGACAGGTCATTTTTAAATTCTTTAATTGTAATTTTTTCATATATCAAAAGTTGAAACCCTTTATTTCTTCTCACTGTCGAATCATTTCTCACAAATGGGAGAGGGAAGCAGCACCGTATAGACTAATGACCCGAATTTCCAAACAAACTCAAGGGTTTGCCCTTGAGTTTGTTTGAAGTGTTCGCTGCTCAGCTGAATGCTTCTTTGTAACTGCCTGCAGAAAAATGGCAATTCATTGTTAGTTAGAAGCATGCTCAGGGGCACTTATAATACCTGTGCAGTTTGTGGTTTGGTGTATAAATATGGAAATGCGAGCCATAAGGCGATTACCCCCCCCCCGCAAAGACGTTTTATGTACCGCATGTGCATACTTAAAGTAAACGTCATGATATGAAACTGGTTATTGCCAAATTTGAAAAGCTCCATCTTTGTGCAACTTTCCTTGTGCTTTTTGTTAATGTTTCCAATAGCATTTAAGGACAGTTACACTCAGTGTACCCACACATCATTCGCTTGACTCTATCTACTGCTAAACTCCTACTCCTAAACTACCTTCCTACTTTGTTTAGTGATAATCTTAATATGTGGTTTATTGTAACTCTGAACTCATCATATAGCACCCAAGTTCCGTTGTGCCATCTGTGTGCATATTAACAAGGTTCAGATATGGTGTCAAATCTGGACATTAAACGCATGCAGGAGTAGAGGGACTGATCTTATTCAGGACAGCTTGGGTTCAGTGTTCTATGACAGCAAGTGTCCTCTCTACACTGTAAGTGCCCTTGAGCAGGATGAACAATTCGTTCCAGGTACATGGTTATGTAGCAGATTGTGGGCTGTCTGCACTCTGCATAAAAAAATGCTTTCCCCAGTTTGTGAACTAAGTATTTTGATTGTATGAAAATAACCCCCTTGTTACCAGGTAATATGATACAATAATATATAATCTAATAATATATTATATAATAAATATGCAGTTGAAATAAAGTTGGGGGAAAAAACCCAATAAACATATACAACTGATTAGGAATGTTCCTGTGAAAAAGAAAAAAGAAGCTTGAAGATTTAGATCTAGTCCATAAATTCCCCGGCCAGGGGCGTCGTTAAGGGGCAGTAAACCTGGATGATTCATGGGGCTTGGTAGGGGCCCTTAAGTGTTTAGAAAATCATTTGTTTACAATAAAAAAATGTTATTCAAAAAAACATCTTTAGCCAACAATCCCGTTTGAATGCCCCCATAATACATGTGGTTTGGTCCATTTTCCAGGAGGATAACAAGAAAAAATCTGACAATACTGCTGCCGATCGGAGTCTGAGACAGTTGCTCCAGCTGCCCGGCAGGATGTAGCACTAGATACTGATACTCTGTTTTTACGACATTTTTATTTACAATGCCGCTTTTAACGTCTGCTTTGATGTTTGACATAATTCACATAAGTAGCCATAATTATCTCAATTTTGTTGCTGTGCTGGCTGTGGATATTCGAAGACGTTAAAATGTCTTCTTTAATTCCTGTTTTCTTATACATTTCAAAATATAAGGTGTCCCATTTTGCCAGTAGTGCCTGTAAAAAAATAAAAAAAAAAAGACATGAAAAAAAGTGGTCTCAGGACATTGTGTTTGAGATCAATTACGTGTTTGTCTTCTGTAGCCTACGGTGTTAATGTTTATAGAATCATGTTAACTTGGGAGCCAAGGCAGATTGGGACGACTCAGTAAATTGTTCCAGGATGCAAATGTTCAGAAAATATTCCATTTTAATGATACTCAGCCCAGGAAATGCTGGGGGTGGGATGTAAGAAATTTGAAATTATTGTACACTGGGAGGCAAGCTGATAATCACACTTTGTAATAATAGATTACTATTACAATTGTGTCTTGGGCTTCCAGTGCCCATTCCTGTGCATCTAGCCTATATGAATCCCCAGAGAGGAGCGTTTGGCTGCCAGGGTAAAGGTAAGATATAATGGGCCTACTTGTTGCCTCGCTGCTCCGATGCCCGTCACTTGGTCAGCTCGCTCTGCCTGGTCCAACGCGGTTTAGCATCGGTACTCCATTGACAGTTCTTTGTAGACCTTAAACACGTGGACAGTAACTTGAAACAAAACTTAGTAGGGAAAACAGGGAAACCAACAGTCCTTCTCCATCGCAGCCAGTGTTAAAACATGGAGGTTTAATTTAGCTCCATGCTTACCCACAGGCCACATGTAGCCTACGGGCACAGTTAAGAAAAACAAACACACCATAACTTAATGAGTTTATTTGTTTCAGCACTGAAGATGCTCACAGTTATTTCATATGGGGATTACATCAGTCAGTTTTGTTCCTGCTCTGTCAAAAGGCCGCTCTGGGCCTCAGAATCATTGGATGTCCTTGGTGCTGCTAGCTTCCCATTGTAGACAACAGAAAGGAGAATGAACAATAGGGTATTGCTTTGTGTTTGTGTACTGATCCCCTCGCTGTGCCTCTTCCACCAACAGGTAGAGCGAGCCCAGACCTCCGAGCCGAGGAACAGAGCAAAGGAAGCGTCGTTCAAAAACTTTGTGCACAAGATAAGAGGAGGAGGAAAGGAAACATCAGCGGGAGCGAGGGGACAATAAAAATAAAAAAAGAAGGCCAGAAATAAAAGCAGAGAGGGTGAAAAAGTAAGGGGCGGAGGGGGAATTTAAAACATTAAAAGGTAGTCTTGTGGAGAGAGAGAGAGTCGATGAAGGCTGAGAGAAGGAAGGAGTTTGGCATGGAACATGAACACTAAAGCCATGCAAAGAAAAGCTCATGTTTGACATGCACAGAGCAATACAAGCTAAAAGCATAGAGCAGGAATCCCCAGCATGGTCGAGAAGACAACCAACCCCCACGGTTTGTCTGTCTATTTACAAAGAGAAGAAGCAGGCTGGGATCTGTGGCATCCTTCTCCTCAGGCCTGGCCTACAAGCACAATAATATGAAACTGACAAATATCAATAGAAGAGCATATTCCCTCTCCAAAAAGAGGCTACGTCTACATTCTTAAATTACTGGTAAATAATTTTTTTTCTCCAAGAATGCCAACAAGTTCTCTTTCCCTCTTCAGAGAGGTCAGGGAAAAGAGAATTTGTGACTTGTCAATGTTCACATAATTCTGTTAAATTCAGACCAAAAGAAAAGGAAAAAAAAAAACAAATGTTTTCTTCAAATGTTGCCCCATTTACGAACACACAACAGGGTAATAAATAACATTCAACTGACCTAACAGCTTTGTTCATATAAATAGCCAAGTTATAATAAATAGGAAATCAAACAGTAAGATGAACAAACATGAATAAATAAGGACAAAAATATACAAAAATATCCACAATTGCATTTATCACGTTATCGTTATTTTGTTCCTCTACTCCTACTGCTGGTAAGTGAGTCTAAGAGAGAGGTAAACATGGAAAACCAAAGACAAAGTGCTGCAGAAAACACAAACAGGAATGCCTGGATCATTATTAGGCAAATCAAGCAAAGACATAGATGATCATGTAACAAAAATACACTGATGAATTTAAAATAACATTATGTGGCAGGCGCAGGTTTACCAACCCGACCCTATGGTATCTAAACATAGTGTCACAGCTAGACATTTCTTTTTCTTTTTTTTTTTACATAAGAAATGATATCAGTCTGTACAACAGAATAGATCATTCATTTTAAATACCCACCCGTGTCCCTCCCCCCAACCATATACTATCATACCCCCCCCCCCTGTTCCACTCACACCCCACTTCTCTTACAATCCCAGTCCAATTTGCAGCAATAGTATTGCAGATTACTGTAAACCTAATAAAGTCAGCATTTTTAACCCCGTTCTTCACAAAGAAAGTACATTAAAAAGCAAACAAATACAATCCAGCAAGCGTCCGCGTGGGCTGTTTGGGCTTTCCACAAAACTCCTCCCCCTTCTCTCCTCCTCTTGAGTGTCTTCTTTTTGTCGTTGGTCATGTGAATACATCCCAGAGCTTTCTGCGCATACTGGACCTGTGCACGTATGCATGTATGCGTTTTGCGTATGCCGTGTCTTTTCTGTGAAAAGCTCGTTTCCAACTGACGAATGCTCCTTGAGCTCGAAGAGGGGAAAGGGTCCGGTGTGTGAGGCGAGTGTGCGTTCTTGTTTCAGTGTGGTTTAGTTGTGCACAGGTTTTGTGTGTTTGTGTGTTTCTAAGATGGGGAACACTAAAGGTATTTTTCATCTATTTCTACTGATGGCTGCCAGAAGTGGAGAAGGGTCACACAGGGAGATGAAGGTAGAAGTCTGCATGAAGGGTTTGTTTCCATGGTAACCCCCCCCCTCCTCAGCGCACCTCTAAAAGCAGTCCTCCGTCAACAAATGTCTGTCTCTCTCGGCACGCTCGAGGGGGGGAGGGGGGGGGTCGAGGGAGGGCGAACAGAGCGGGGAGCAGGAGGAGGGACTTAATAGGTTTTCTGGATAATTCCTGGTATCAGAAACAAGTCAGGTCATCACAGGTTAGCAGCAGGGGAGCAAAAAACAGAGCTTACATTAGATGGTTGGGGTGGAAGGGTGGAGGGGTGGATTATGATGGTGGACACTGACGGGGGAATGAAAAGGGGAATGAAAGATCAGAAGTGTGTGTTTGTCATGTAGCTTCATTATGCTTTTTTGTAAAATATCACTTTGATTCTCTCAATATATTTCTATCTATATAAAGTCATTTTATACAAAACAATGTCCATAAATGATACTGTACTTCTAGCTATGTACAGAAAGAATATTCTCTCTGTGCCACTGGGTTATAGTGATACTGGGATGGGTTTGAGCACTGGCTTGACTACACAGCGCCTCGGTCTAAGACTCCTCCTGTGTCCCCACAGACGCCAGCGACAACTTGGCTCTGTCTCGGCCCGCGGCGGGGCATTTGGTGTCATTATTTTCTGTTTCAAGCCTCCGGACGTGCATGGGTGAGGGGCAGCGCTTGGTGGGCGTGCCAGAGGGGTAGGGCACCTGTCCGTTCTTCTCGTCTGAAAAAAGTTGTTTTATTACGTCAAAGAAGTTACTCAATGGGCTGCCTAGGTACACAGATGGGAAGAAAATAGGACAAAAAAGGGGAAAGAGAAGAAAGAGAACAAACAAACTAATGAACAATGGGGTTCACAGGATAGAGACGCAGCTACAGGTAAGACAGAGCAAGCAGAGGGGAGGAGGACCGACAGACACAGCAGGGATGAGAACTGCTGGAGCAGCCATGTCGGGACTATGTGACGTGTGAGCCTCCAATAAACCATGCATACGTCACAGCACAACCATTAAAAACACACAAGTAGCCATTCAATCTACAACTAGGAATTAAAGCAAATAAGGGCTGACTGAAGTCAAAATCGGCTTCTGTAGACTGATATGAGAGAACAACTTTAGCATATAAACTGTGTGATGTGTGTCATCTGTGCGAGATGTTGTGCGAGCAGGTCTGGCCAGCCAGAAGCAGGACAGATGATTGGAGGAGGACAATGAGAAAGCTTGGAGCTTCAAGACAAAGCTGCCCATGAAGGATAATAAATGGATCAGTGTCTCCTCTGTTTTTGCCAAACCTAAGTGCTTGTGGAGATTTTGCAGTTTTCATGTCATTATAGCACTTGAACCTGGGCAAAGCGCAGATGATGGAGGCTGCCTGTCTCATGGCGTGGCATGGCAAGTGAGGCGCATCTAACACAGTAATGCTTGGACTTCTGTCTGCCTAGAGCAAAGAGACAACCTTTGAACATTTCTACACTTCAGTTCACAGTTTTGCACTTCAGCTGACTATAAAACCTGGCCAAAGACATCAAACACACCAGGAGGCTGCATCCTCACTGTGCCGACGCTTTGAAGTAGGAAAAAGTCCAACTCATGTGATTTCACTACAACAGAGTCGAAACTGTAATAAGTTGCATTTAAGTACGAAACACTGTCTTAACTTGATAGAGTGTGCTGAATAAAATGGGATATGCTGAACAATACAAGTTTATTTCATCCCTAACTGCACACTTACAGCACACTTACAGACAGTATGCATGCAAATGTTGGTGGAGCGATAAGGACACCAAATGTGACAAATGGAGAAATAAAGACACAATGTTCTTTTTCTTTATGATGCACACACAGCACATCTCTGGGAACTATGAGGACTGCTTCTGAAAACTTGGCAGAAGAGCCTTTTTTTGCACAATCGAGTCCTGTGGGCCATCAAATGAGCAGTGACAACATCAGTAAAAACAGGCAGGGGTGCTGCACAGATTACAAAACACACGCAAACACACTGGACTGGAGAGCGTTTGTGTATCTGCACTCAATAAAAGACTGTTGGAAAGTGGAATTTGTGTTGCGGCTGGTTTGTATAAAAACGTTTTTTAAAGATCCAAACTCATCATACTGCCAGTGTGAAGCCTGCAGATTAGGTCAAACTTCATTTAATGATGAACTGTGTGTGTGTGTGTGTGTGTGTGTGTGTGTATGTGTGTCTGCCACAGTTGGTTTCCATTATCCAGCTGGAAAATGGTTGCTGCCAGCTTCTCCCTAATGTTTCCCTCTTCCTTTTCCATGTGTGAACAACTCCTCATCCAGTCACTTCACTCCACCCAGATATACACATTTTCAAAGATGGCAGGAAGCTCATGAAACTTAATGATGCAGACTGTTAAATAAAACGGAGACACCACCCTCTCAGTGAATGGTTCTCCTCTGTAGTCCTAAAGAATGCTCGCTACGTTCCTCCATCCTCCTTTCATTGTTCCACCCCTCTATCGTCTTCTTAAGCTGGGCTCCCAGGTATGCTTGCTGATTTGGGGACATAATGACCAAGACTTGATGAAGCCTTTTGTTTGACACACATTGGTATGCAAAGCTAGTTCTATTCGTAATTACAGCTGTTGGGCTTTTGTCAAAGGTGGTCAGGTAGAACCACATGTGTGGTAGGAGGTCAATGGAAGGAGGGAGGGGGAGGAAAATGAGCTTCACGGTACTTTCAATTGCTTCTAAGGACACATTGACCTTTTTAATATTGTTATTACAGTGTGAGATACTCTGATAGTGTAAAGACATGAAATTCATTTAAACTGACCTTGGTCAAAAACAGCTGGCACTGATACTAAATGTATCAGCTCTGACTGTGGGTACAGAGTAGAATACTGTACTTCGCTACTTATTTGTGTACTGTTTATGTAGTATCTTCTATTGCTTTAAGTGGCTATCATATTACACATAGACTGACTTTGCCCCACAGCAGCCCTTTAAACCTAATCTAATGTAATTTTATTTCACCCTCCCCATACCTCAGCCTGTTAATTAGCTCTACAGTATAAAAGATCAGAAGTAATTGGTAAACTTACTGGGGCACAGCAATGATAATAGACCTTTATATCATAACTGCTGTGATGACTGCTCTTCATTTCTAAGTGCCAGTGAGTGCAATATTGCTTAAAAATCCACTGAGCAAAGATACGGCTCACACTTGTAACTTACAGTATGGTGATAGTGTATAGTACCGAGTGATATGAGAGCTAAGTATCAGTTCAATAACCTGCGTCCGACATGGAATTGGAAATGAGTTTCAAAAGGATAAAGAGAGGCACAAACATAAAGACACCAAGAGTATGGTTCACAGGTGGGATGAAATTGACATCCAAAGACAACAACACACCTCCTTCCTGAAAAGAAATAAATAAATGGAACTGCTTGTGTTCCTATTTGACCAGCAGGTGGAGCTGTTGTCAAGATGATGGCGACTGAGACGCACGCAAGCAGAGCAGTGAGTCACAAGGAAGGGCATGCTAAGAGCAGAAGAGGAGGAGTAGGATCCCTATTTCTCTCTTAGTTTTCTTTTCATCATCCAGAGTGTGTGTTGAGCGAACAAGACATGGCCACATTGGGGAAATAACAGGCTTACACATGTCCAGGGACTCAGCATCAACCCTACGACTAATGAGAAGACGCAAGAAGAAAGGAGTTTGTTTTTTTTCGATTAACATCATGAAGTTCACAGGTGAACAGTTAGGCGGTGATCTGAGGATTCCCATCAGGGGTTTTTGTATGTACTTGGTGCCTTTGTAAGAGCCAAAAGAGACTGGGGGAGGGGGTCCTATTGTACAAGCACCCAGAGAGAGAGAGAGAGAGAGAGAGAGAGAGCGCGCTTGTCAGGTGTGGTGTCGCTGTGCGGTGCAGTGCATTGTGGGAGTGTGTTGAAGTGCAGTGGTGTTGCCATGGTGACAAGCTCAGACGATCAGTCTTGGGAGTAGGAGTAACAGAATGCAAATCAGCTTACCCTACCTCTACTCTAATCTCCACTGCCGGGGCAACGAGACAACATTTGACCCGCAGTCGGTGCTTGAGAGCAAGTGCCACCATTTCATGGCAGTGTGGCGCGGGCATGCAAAGGAAGCCGTTTCGAGAAGCGGAGAGTGGCTCGGGGATATCAAGCACGGGGAAGAGGAGGGCAGGATTTAGCTTAGCTTCAGCGGTGGGAGCAGTTCATCAGTTGGTGGGATGGGCGGATGAGGCGGTGGGGGTAAGGGTGAAGAGGTATTGGAAAATATTTTTTTTTTTAAAAGAGGACTTTTTACTCACCAGACAGCTGTTGGACCCCAGGCTGGTCGTGTGTGCTTAACAACTGGCTCTGAATCGTCTCCACTACTCGCTTAAAGCGCCGGCTGGGTCCTAAACACAGGCAAACAAAAAATATTGGCTTGATCAGTTGCAGCAGAGTGTGTTGAAAAAAACATGTAGAATTAAAAATGAAAAAGTAAGGGTGAGGGGAGGAGAAACACACACACAGTGCATGGTGTGAAATGCGAGCTGGAAAGCTGCAGAAAGCCTGCAATGATAAATGGAGGCCAGAGAAGAGTATATGGGCAGTGACAAGGAAGACCCAGCAGGCTCCAAACAGCCACTATTAGACCCGAGCTCAAATGTGCTCCCCACTTGAGTGTGTGTGGTTATGGGTAAATGTGTGTGAAAGAGAAAATGCATGTGTTTCTGCAAGGCTAAGCATGCACACATGATTGCATTGTATGTAATCTTGCATAGCCAGACCTCATCTTGTTATTTGCAGAGAGGTTTGGGGGGGGAACATCTTATCAAGCATTCAGGATTGCAAGAACTTTGAAAAATCCTTAGGCGGCCTTTCTTTTTGGCAGTGAGTTTTATAAAAACCACCTCTGGAAACAGCACTCCTGGTGTATTTGTTGACTGGATATAAACATAGATTAATGTCCCACTCGACATGCGAGGGATGACTTTCCACAATTTTCAAAGTGTCTTGTGAGCTTGAATTTACCAAGACGTCTGAGAACCTGATGAGATGGAAGACCGGCTATTCACGATTCCATAAAACTGTATCAATAAAATACAAAAATGTAAAAATACAAAAAGGAAAAAAAACAGTTTACAGTTTTTTATATACTCCTTCCCACTCAGGATGAAAAGATGCCTGGGGACCGTACTCTCTAACCATTGGCTTGCAGACCTGTTGGACCGTCCTGTGACAGACTGGTGACCTGTTCAGTGTGCATCGTGCCACTTGCCCAATGCATGCATGATAAACGGGTATAAAAAAAGAATAGATGGCTAGCAACTTGGTGCTGACCTGAGAGCAGGGTGAAGGTGACAGAGTAGATGCCATTCTCCTTGGTGGCAGCTGTGCTCTCTGTGTAAGTGATATCCACCTGGAATTTGACCGGCTTCTGGAAGACTGTGGGGCCCGCTGTGGACTTGTACTCTGCTCGGAAACTTGTCTGAGAGATCACACTGTGGCTCAGGCTTGGGATCTGGGAGGAAAAAAGAAGAGAGTGGAAAAATGGACAGAGGCAAAGATGGGAATAAAAATATGGGTAGTAAAATAGACAAGTAATGGGATTATACATAGGGAGCAATGATGTTTAATTTTTCTCCCACACCTTTCAAATGACAAGGTGAATAAACCCTCGTAAAAATACCCTCCACATACTCCCGAGCCACAGCGGAGACTCTAAGGAGATTAATGCCTCGGGGAGTAGCCATGCATGCCAGGGAGATTTAAACCAATGTAATCTTGAGTCATCCAACAGCATTGCACTGCCACCTAAAATGAATTTGTATGGCCAATGAACAAGTGAGCTCTGAAAGAGTCACATTTGGCTACAGTGCTGGAGAGGGTTTGACATTCCATTAATGTGAGTGTGCTGAGAGGTATAATTCCACTGATTCAGGTGCCAATCTCCTGTGTGGAGTAGCAGCTAGCATAACCCAGAGGCGAAAATAGCTGCTTCCAGGGATGGGGAAACAGATTTGACATTGACCTGCACCGGCAGAGTTTGCATTTACTTAGACTTTGTTAAATCCAGCTGGGGTAAAGATGGGTTCCGTTCAATTATGTACACTGAATATCAACTACCACTACTGAATGCTTGTTGATACAAATTCTGCCATGCTAGCTGACAAAACCCTGATGTTGTCCCCATTCCTGCATGTATTTGTGGATCCACACTAATATAAAAAACGCACCACACACACACACAGATACAATCTACACTATTTCTCAATTTCTCACACTACACGTCTAAACATACACACAAGCACACACACATGCTCACTACACGGTACTAAGGGCAAAGCATCTATATGCTAATGATCAGTGCTCTCTGTTGATTTTCTATTGACCTCAAGTGAGTGTGCAGAGAGAAAATAGAAGCACTGAACACAAGCAGTTTACTGAATTACTACATAAATCAGAAGCATGTTAGCAAACACTCAGAGAGGCGACCTCATAGCATAGCCAATCACCGTTGCAACGTTCTGCATCAGACAGCAGATACACAAGTATTAACTGCTGCATGCACACATATCCAGATGTACAGAGAAAAGGTGGGGCACAGAAATTGGGGATCAGATGCGAGGAGGGTTTAGGGGGGCAGCAGAAGCAAGAAAGTGGAGTGCGTACCGAGAGAAAGGCTTGAACGATGTCTGCCTTGATGGAGCTGAGAGGCTTGTCTTTGATGACAATGAAGATTTGCTCCTCTTTTTCCAGGTTGATGAAGTTACCAAACCAGGATTTTTTGGCAAGTCTGTGGGGAATGACAAGAAGAAAAAACCTGTACGTTTATATTGTGTACTGCTGTATAGGCCTACTAGAGAGCGTGGCTTCCTTCCACCCTTCTTGTTTCCTTATTTAACCCACCCATCCATACACCCATCTATACAGACAAATGGAGAGAAGGTGAAGAGCACTCACTCTCTCTCTCTCTCTCTCTCTCTCTCTCTCTCTGTGTGTGTGCAGCTCTGGGGAAATGGAAAGGAGCAAACTGGCTACCTCAAGGGAAATGAGCTGAAACTGTTCAGGGGAGGAAAGTTTTCTGACATTTCACCTCCTGTGCAACTGGATATCTGTAAATGCATGTGTGTGTGTGTGTGTGTGTGTGTGTGTGTGTGTGTGTGTGTGTGAGTGAGTGAGTGAGAGTGTGAGAGAGTGATAATTGAGCCTCTCTGTGAACAGAACTGTAGATCCAGGAAGGGTAGAGGTAGATGAATTCACCACTGGCCTCAGCCCAGGTGTACCTGTACCCACTAATAAGCCATATGGACTCCTGTTTTCTGCCATATTAATATTTCATGAGATTCTTGAAAATGTTGATGGATTTGCAAGACTCAGACTTCAGTAAAGAGAAAAACACAATTCCCCCTTTAAATATAATAAATAGTTATTTATGTACTTCTATAGGTATACAGACTTATAATGTGTATAATGTGCAACAACAATAAGGGGCCCATTGTTCAACAGTAAGAAGCTGGAGTATGTCTGTGATCAAGCCCAACCCAGCTAAGAGAAGGTCTTTTCCAGCCAACTCTCCATCTCCTTACAGCCAGCATGTTCTTCCCAGCCAGATGGAGATGGCCAAGCCAGACAGCCAGCCAACCAAACAGGCATATCTAGGCCAACCTTGAGTTATCAGGCCCCTGGGACCTCAGCAACATCACACAGGCTGCATTCCCTCCCTCATAACAAACCCACTGCCTCCTGCTACGGTGCAGCTTCTCCAACCCAGACCAGACCTGAGGTCATTACAGGGAACTCAGCAGGCAAAAATCAAACCTTCATGGATGTAATACTTTCCAAAACACCATGCTATCAGCCTGTTTGAGCCAATGACTGAGGGGCTGACAGGTTATGCATAGTTATGATGGGAATTGGTGGCTTCAAAAAGTACAGCATCTACTCACTCTGGGGAAGACTCTGGTGTGAGGCTGGACATCTCCTCTTGTGTGGGAACTGTGGAAGTCAGACAAAGGTGGAAGGCTCAGAGAAAGACAACAAGTAGATCACAGGAGAGGGTTCAATAAGACTTTGAGAGGGATGAAATTAGCACAATGGCAAGATAATTCAGTGTTTACCATAAAAGTCTTAAATCTGCTGTGATGTCAGTACCTTGGAGTTTCCTGCGGTGGAAGCGTGGTGAGCCCAGGAAGCTGTTCTTGATGGAGTTGAGGCGCGTCCTCCAAGGCATGCCGCCGATGGAAGGGCTGGGGGGCGGCGTTGGGTTCGGGGTCCCGGCTGGGCTGTCCTTGGGAGTGTGCACCGGGGTGCCCTTTGGGGTGGGGAGGGGGCTGCCTCTAGGGGAAGGGTGAGGGGTTACCTGTATGAGGGGGATAGATTTTGGTGGATGGTCAGTGAATGAAGGAGGCACCGGAGCGACGGGGTGAAAGTGGTGCAGCCGGATGGGCGACAGGGGCACCACTGGGCTGAAGGGCACAGAGAGCTGGTTGTTGGCAGCAAAACGGGAGCGCCGCACTTGGGGGCTGTTTGGGATGGAAGCACCGAGGATGTGGGATGGGGAAAAGGGGGAGGATGGGAAGGATGGAGAGGTAGGAGTGGGGGGCACGGAGGCAGAGGGTGGCTGAGATGGGAGCTGGCAGGGAGTGGAGGGCTCTGATTTGGCTCCTGGCTCTGGAGAGGTTTCGGGGAGTGGGTTGGATCGTGTGGCTTGGAGGGGCTTGGGGACAACTTTAGGCTTGGCAGGCAGAGTCTGCGTCTTGTTGAGTGCTGTCGGCAGGGGCTCACTCTTTGGAGCGAGTGAGTTGGGGGTGGAGATACGGGGGCCTGTGCGATTGGGGAAGGGCTCAGGGGATGGGCAGGGGCTTGTGTTAGGGGACTGCGAAAAGTCTGGAGACTGAGGCGGTACACAGAACTTTCTGACAGGCTGGAGTTAGAGGACACGGTGTGAGGACACGCATCACAATATAGCCAAAAGCCAGAGTAGGTGGAAGAGGAGAAGAAAACAAAAAAGAACACATGGGGACACAAAACACGTACACAAAGCAGGACAAAAAGTGTGGCAGAGCAAACAACCACACAGCCAGAAGCAGAGGCAGGTGAGATGTGTACATACATGGAGAGATGGAGGCATTGCAAAAAACAAAGAAAGACAAGAAGGAGAAGAAAACATGCAGTTAGACCATTCAGTTACTCATGTCAAAAGAAAACCCAACAAAAATGAAATGGGAGCAACAAAAACAGCAAGAAATGCACACAATTTAAAAAAGGCCAAACAATACACATAAAGATGGACTTGAATAAAACATGCAGGGCTCTGCTCCCGAAGACAAACAAGCAGACACAAACAGGTGTGAGATACATAAGACCAGCTGTGAAGACAATTTGGGCTGTCTCAATACCAGGAGGAACACCATATTGGTATTGCTGTATTTCCAGTTTCTAGATAGTTTATTGATCCGTTTCATCTTTAATGGTGAAATTGTAGCCACAGTGGTGCACTGATAAACCATTTCCCTTGGATGCTGCCCCCCTTTTCCCCCAGACACAAATCTGAGAAAAATAACCCCACATGGAGCCTCTTGCTGAGAGCACAATCCAGGCTTTGGGTAGGTCTGAGAAATCAATTTCCCTTTCAGATCATCCTGACAGAACCTGTGTGGCGCGAGGAGCTCGTCTTAGGATCCTGGCTAATCTCGAGTCTTCTCAGGTTAGTCAGCTGGAAAAGTTTACTACAAGCTCCCCGGCTCTGAGCAAAAAAAGTGGGATTTTCTGAAGCATTCCCTGAGCTGGATTTCCACAGAGCTCATGCCACAGAAAACAGAGAGAGGGGGATAATAAGCAGAAAGGATGGTGAGAGAAGAGGCTTTAATGGATGAGAAAGTTTGCTGTGCTGTCACGTCCCCTGTGTAAGTTCATCAGGAGGCTTTACTTAACAGAAAGGTCCAACTATATGGACACAGGGCGGCATGGTGGTGCACGGTTGGCGCCATCGCCTCACAGCAAGAGGGTTCTCGTGGTTCTGTGTGGGGTTTGCATGTTCTCCCAGCGTCCGCGTGGGTTCTCTCTGGGTATATCCGAAGTCATGCAGGTTAGGTTAGTTAACAACTCTAAATTGCCCGTAGGTGTGACTGAGTGTAAATGTTTGTCTGTCTCTATGTGTCAGCCCTGTGATTGACTGGCAACCAGCCCAGGCCCCCCCCCCCATGACCCTCTGAGGATAAGCGATACAGATAAAGGATAGATGGATATATGGACACAGTGATGACTCATGTAAAGTCTGATCTAACACCAGATATGAAGAGCTCATCATAGTGGATCCCCACGTCCTCAGAACGCAACTGTGTATTAAAATTTAAGGAGTGGAAAAGTATAGTATATCTCAAACTAATAATAAAGTGGAATGGTAGAGCAATATTGCTTTCATTGTTTGTGTGCTGTGCTTTGTTAAAAGGTCAGAAGCCCCCCCCCCCGTGTAGTGTCTTAGTTTTCTCTAGTGGACATAAACAGCAATAAGATGACAGCAATAAGATCAGCAGTAGTTGGATGGCCGTTATCTCTGAGGGTGAGATAGATACCTGAGAATTGGGTATGTGTGTGTGTGTGTGTGTGTGTGTGTGTGTGTGTGATCAAAAGTGGACGGGTAGTTGTGACTTACCCGTGGGCTGCTGAGGGGGCTGGTGGAGAGGCCGGAAGAGGCTCCACTAATAGACCGCGACCTGTGGCACAAACGTGCAACAACACACACAGAGGTCAGAGGTCATTTGTCGGTTCAACATGTGTACCTGTTACATGTTTCAGTAAACACAGGTGGAGGTGCACACAGTTAGAAAGCACTACAGCAGATGTTACCATCGTACTAAGCACAGTAGTTGCTATCAAGCCCGTTGCAAACACAACACCTACTCACACAAAGAGGGCAGAAGCATTACAGCACAGTAACAGCACTGACTTGACAACAACTAGCATTGCCTCCCAGCAATTAATCTAGATATGTCGATTTGACTGCAGCTTCTCCTGAAAATCCATAGGCTACTTTCCACAGATTAGCATTCAAATTAGCTTCCCGCCCCAGCTATAGTTTTGCTAATAAACCAAACATGTTGACTTTCAGGCCTTTGCACTGGATCAGTAGAAAATATCTTGAGGGGGGAAATGAAGTGGGACATTTGGTTGAGTGCCATTTGTCATGTTTTTCTTTTCCCCAGCAGATGCCGTCAATAACCCCTATGAGCAGAGCCGTGCTCAGAAATGAACAATCACAAGACAATCTGTCTCCATCAAGCGCGCACGCACACATGTACACACACACACACACACACACGAAGGGCCTGTCAACACTCGGAAATGCCAGCTGCTCACTGTCACAACACTGTTCCTTTTTGTCATTCAATCTAATAATACCCCCCTTCTCTCCATTTCAACATTGATGAATTTGTGAACATGTGGCAGAACATACAGATCTTTTCTCTCTCTTTGAAACGATGAAGAGATAAACACTACAACTAGTGGATTTTGCTTGGTGTGATGTGAGGGGAGTTGGAGGAATGAGGGAGCGATGGAAGAGTGAAGGATGGGAGGGAGGGAGGGATAGACTAATGGAGACTGATGTTCATTTCCTGATCCTCGAGCCGTCCTACAGGACCACAGAGGAATCCATACATGGACACAACACTGTGTACACAGTTACAGCTATAGTAGCCACAAACATGATTCTGCTGCTGTCATAACAACGAGCCTGGATTAAGATCTGTATGTATCGACCTTCTAAAGGTAGACGCACTCATTTGGGTTCAGTCATCCACCCCCCCTCCCTCTTATTTTACAACTGCCTAAAGAAAGAACTGATACCAGAACAGGAATATTTCTCCTGAGAGGCAAAGACACACACACACACACACACACACAGAACAGAAGAGAAGCAACACTAACAGCTACCACGAGAGAGAGGAAAATATAGAAACATTCACTCTCAAGCCATTTTTGTAATTTTCTCACTGCCTCGTCTGTGAGTGTATTTATTGCACACACTCATGTACACATGAGTAGGCGACGCTGAAGCCACGTTGGCTAGGATTTTTTTGGTTTCAGAGAGCAGCTGACCAGACCAGTTGCTTTCATTTACATTTAAGTCCTACGGTCTGCTGAGACATGCCCACAGTCGCTCACTGCAGCGCCTGTGCGCACATAGCCAGTTGCACTTCATCTAAACATGGCCAAAACACAGTGTCCTCGGGCCATTATGAGCATATTGTTAGAGGCACTCTGCGTCTGTTAGCGCTGGACCAGCAGGTCTATAAAGCTAATGTTACAGATGGTTATGCTGTACAGTAATAGGCTGTCAGAGGCTCACCCTTGCTTCGGGGAGACGATGAGTTATTGTTGACAAGTCTTATTTATAGTGAATAGCATACACAGCTATGTGACCATTTATCATCTATCATATAGAAACATAGAAGACGTGTTATTAAATTGGGGGAGGAGATGCTGAAGCCCTCTGTGTTTCTGTGTGCGTGCTTGCTTTAAAGGGTCAGTTCACCCTAATTACAAAAACATTCTCTAGTAGTATCCAGCCATACAGAAAGTTTTAGTTTTATTTGTCCACGTTTTGTGAGATCCATTTCTGCAAAGGTTTCTGCCTCCAACCCCCCCTAAAAATACTAAAACAATTGAGGTGAGTGGAATTTCATTTGTGGTCAGAGCATTTAAAAATGATACTTAAAACCCCTGAAGCAACTGCTCTTTCCAGAAACAATGTCCTGGTTACTCTGGATAATCCACGGAACTCACTATCAGCAGTTTCCATGGGGACTACCTTGTTATTAGAAAGTAGTTTCAATAGAAACTGTTGACATTGTGGCCTGTGGATTATCCAGAGTAACCTGGATATTGCTTCTGGAACTTCACTTCTCAGATTAACACTTTACAAACTAAACCTGGGTTAAGCCTAAATAAATGCGTTGTTATACAACATCAAAGTCAGTAATTAGTAAAACATGTTTATAAGGAAATTGAGTATTTTTACATTGTGGTATTGCAACTTTTACTTAGTAAAGGCTTTGAATACTACATCTGCAAAATAAAACCAAAACTAGCCACGCTGGTACACAACACTGTAGGTACAAAAAAAAAATAATTTGTTTTTAAATAAAATGTTTTATTATTTTTGAAATTTGGGTGAAGTAACCCTTTGGTGACATATATGTATGAGTTCATTACTGTACGTGTGTGTGTGTGTGGCTACCATTCTTGTCTTTCTATTATCCAATAGTCCTCAAGCTAAAATTTCCCATAAGCCCGTTTTGGATCAGGGCCCATGTCCTCAGTGTAGGACCACCGGCTGTGTCAGAGATCCATCCAAAGCACCAGTGGGGGTCTCATATTGGGCTGTAGGGGATGGAACGAATACAAGAGGTTCTGGGATGAGGGCATGGACTGAAATAAAGCGAAACAGAATTAAATGGATGGTGCCAGGAGTCAAACAGCAAACAAATAACACTGCTGCTGCTCTGCTAGCGTGATTTAAGGAAAGTGGAGAAATTTCCATTTTTTGCTCTCACCCTCCTCTATATTGACTTTGCCCTGCCAATGGAGTTCTTCTATGTGGAGTAGATATTCGTATAAATCAACACACTGTTTAAATTAATTTCCTTTCCTGAACCCTGACAACTCCCAGAGGACTGTGCATTAATATTCACAGCTCAGCTCCTCAAATTTCAAAATGTAGTAAGACCCTGCAGTTTCTGCTGTAGAGATCAGTGTTAAAGGTGCTTTATTTGTGCTCATTTGAGCCTCTTATATAAATTTGAGTCAATAATTGGCATGAGAGCCTGACTTATTAAGACTGCTCTGACTAACCCAACACATTTAAACTGCATGAAGCAACTAGAGCAGAGATGTAAAGGAAATAAAAGTCAATTGATATTCTGTTCTTCACACTGCAGCACTTTTCCATATTTAATTTACATATCATTAACCTCCCTTCATTTCTCCTGGCATGTTGTTAAGATTTAACATTAAATAAGTGGGATTTCTTGTGCTTTGAATTTAGCCTTAAATGTCTTTTTAAGATACTTTTGGTATATACACAATGAAATGGGCATTCATGTGAGAATGTCTCCATGTGTACTTCTCTGCAACATGACTACCGCAGCATTTATCCCAAATTCTTTCAATTATACTTCATAGAAGCAGTCAAATCACATGTATGAAAATGCAGCCTGGGCAGTTAGTCACCTACGTGAGATACGAGAGGCAAAATGCTGGCTAAGGATCGAATTGTAGGCACTTTCGTTGTGTAATTTTAGATAAAACCGTCTCCCCCTCTCTTTCACAATTTACGCTGGTGGAAATACATCCTGTCACAACACGTTTCAAAGTCAGTCCTCTCTCTGACACCCTCTGATCTGAAGTTCGACGAATCTTCTGTGCTGTCGACAAAAGTTTGCTGTCGGGGAAAAATAAGGCTAGGTTCGCAGAAAGTCCGTCAAATACGTGGACGTTATTCTGTATGTGCTTCCCCAACACCACTGTCTATACCTCCCACCACACACAATCAAACAAAGCGCAAACAAGAACGTGATAAAAGGTGGAAAAGTTCAAAAACAAAAAAAATCTAGATTCACAGAGACTTTGTTACACCCCCCCGATCAGCTGGGGAGCTATGTGTGAGCTATGCGGTGTGGGGAAAAGAGATGTATAGGTATAGCAAGAGAGAGAGATTTGATTTGATTTGGAGGCGGCGGGGCTGTGGTATAGGGCTCCCCCCACCTCCAACCCATCACAGCAGATAGGAAGCCAGACAGAGGAAGAACTAGCAGCATTTCCACATTAGCATAGCAATTCCATACAAACAGAGGGGGGCGTTTGGGACTGAAGGTCAGCTGCACACAAGGGACCACGAGAGAGAGAGAGAGAGAGAGAGAGAGAGAGAGGAGATATGAAAGGGTAGGGAAAAGCCCCAGAAAGAGATTTGGGTGGAGGGGTAAGAACAAACACACTGATTTAAAGTAGCACAGAAGAAAGATGCAGTGATGCTTTTTTATTTATTTATTTATTTTTTTCAAATAGCTGCGGCTGCTGATATGTAGGATCTGGACACAAACCTATTTTACATGCTGCCATCTGTAGATGTGACTGTGTTTAGATTCATATAAGTAAACCCAAAGGTCCGTGATAGGCGTGTGATTCATGAACTGGTGTTGAGGAAAGTATTATTAATGCTCGATAAAGTCATTGCAAACTGGCCTATTTTGGGATTCCAGGCTTGACTGAAACAGATGAGTCAGAGCGAAGGGCAGAAGAAGGCAGCTTCTAAACTAATGCAACCTTTAAAATAAAGAAGAGATAAGACTTAGATCGCCTGAGGGAATGAAGGATCGGAGTGGAGGCGATGAAACAATTCAGAGGCACCAGAGGACAGAAAGAATTAAGCAGAAGTGTGTTCAGAGGTGGGAACCCTTGAAATGGGTTTAAAACTTCTGAAGTGGCTTCCCCCAGTGAAATGAAGTGGGAAATAAATTCTTGATATTTTGTTGTTGGCAAAGCACTATGGTGAGGAGTTATTAATGCATCTGACATTTGGCTGAAAATTCAACTACAAATTCAAACTACATTTTTTTTTTATCTATATATATCCCACACCTCTGAAAGCTTTTTCCAGCAGTCTGCCAATCTGCCTATATTTAGGCAGATCAGGTTATCACCCCCTAAGATTCAATCTTCCCCGCTGTCACAGATGTCACAGCCTCTGAGCAGAAATGTGTGGTGTGATGACATATTGGTTGTTGAAATAAGATGAGGAAATAGATTTTAAATCAGTCAGCTGTGCCTTGTGGGGTTGTGGTTCACGTCTAATAGAGAAATGAAGAAATGTTCTGCATCCGGAGAAAGTGGGGCACAGTATGGGAGAACTGATTATCAAAGCATTCAGATTATGAAAAGCAATGATAATTGAGCTAACACCGTAAAAAAAAAGAGGGGTAGTAGATATTAAGGCTCTGAATTGCAAATGCTTTGTCTTTTTTTTGTCCTCCGCACTTTGAAAATTAAGTTAATTAAGAGCATTAAATCAAACTTTAGGGACTGCCATCCCAAAACTGTTGACTCTGTTTCATTTTTCAAATGAGATATTGCGTATTAAAATAGACTTGTGAAGCTGCCACATGCTGCACATGTAATGACCATTTACACAAAGTATTCCTTCAACAGAAAGCACCGCTGCATGTTTCTCCCGCAGGTGGACGTCTCCCTGCATGGGGGTGAGACACGGAGCAAGAGGAGGTGAAAATGCGAGGAGTGAGTGGCAAGTGAATACCTTTCTTCTTTGCTGCATTTTGTACTGACGTCAGGAATATCCAAGCTTTTACTGTACACTGATTTACTACAGTGAGACAGGAGACAAAGCGAGCAGAGCGTCAGTCTCTGTTGATGTTTGTCCACAATCTAGCCTGCTGACACCAGAGCCAGACCCGCTGTCAGACCTGCTGAAACACCACTGGGGTTCTGCGAGATCCTCCCCGCACACACAAACACACACAGCGCTATGTCGAGCTCTATTTGTTCATTTGAAAATTGTATAGATTTTGTAATATTTTTCTTTTCACCTCCACGTGTACCTTTGTCCATGCTGCGTCATGTCTATAGCCCTCCTTGCCGGTACAGGTGAGCCTCCGTCTGTGACGCTGAGGACCTCCATGGACTTCCTCTCTGGTCTCCTCTTGCCATGACGGTTCAACATGGGAGAGTCCACCCGCTTCCTTGGAGGATCTGCCCGAAACAGCGAGACAGATCTATTCAGAGTCAACACAATGCACCTGACGTCTCTGTGCGCGTTAATGGATGCATTTTGTTTTTTACACGCTGAATAGTTTTGTGCATTGCATATGTGTGAGTGTCGGCGTGATGTTTAGCGCTGATCACATTGATATTTGAACTAATAGTGAATAAGTAACGCATTCCTCCCAGACCTTGAACTAATGGCCACTGTATTGACTGTATCACACTCACTGAAGAGGGAGTCTATTCATCAAAATGTCAGTATATCACAGCAAACACACAGACACACACACACATTTGCACAAAATACTCCTTTTGCAGTGAAATAAATCTGGCATAAATCTAAATAGAGCATTTCTGTTTCTGCACAGATTTCTGTGGGTGGAAATATGTGCTGGCTTGTGGTGCGTGAACGGGTGAACACCTTTTTTTTGATGAGTTAATATCTGAACCGAAGCAGTAGGAGCTGACAGTTTAAAAAAGAAAAAGAAATCTCTGGCCTATCGACACCTTTTATTTCTGTTACTATATTTCATTGAGAAGCTTGTCTATATTCAATAAACAGAAAGCTTTTTCTACCGGAGAAAGCCAATCCACTGCCTCTGGAGCTGATCCAAATTCTTCTGAGTGAGGAAAACACTGCAGAACAGACACTAGATGCATTCATGAGTTACCTTCTTGCAGTCCTTATTCTTGTCTAAATTGGCTTGTTTTGTCTGTGTAAAACAGCAGTCTATTCAATGACTGGATGACAAGCCAGATAAAGTTAGACACTAGTCGCGTAGCAGTATTGTTCAGACGTACTCTGTGCCATACTGTGTTTACGATTTATTTTCTATTTCTATGCTCTTTTCATTTGTGCGTTTTCTAATCATATTTTATTATGTTACATTCTTTATCTGCGCTCGTCTCTTCGGTCCGAGCCTCACCAATCTCGTTGCGAGGGGGAAGGTTCTGGTCCTCCTGACTGGGGTACCTTTCTTTACGGTCCAGTAACAGGAAGTAGATCATCTTTTCTTGGTTGTCACTGCAAAGAGAAGACAGTAAAAAGACTACTGAGACATATGGGAAAAGAATACAATGGTTTTAAACAAACCAGCGTCATTCCAAAAACATACATGTGTATAGATTACTGAAACATTCAAATACATAGGCGCACCAGCAGATGCCTGCAAGAGCTCAAAACCAAGACATTAAACTGCAAAAACCCTCACTATGATTAATGTGTTTTAATCTTCTTGGGTTCACTGTGAAACAGCTACTAAATAGCTTCCATCATTAAAACAAAAGTTTAGTTTCACACCTCATTAGGCCATCATATAATATTCTGCATATTATATTCTTTAGGATATGCCCTCCATACGCAGAGTCTACTACTAAGTTTATGAAAGTATCAAAACATTACGACTCTGTCCTTTTCTTTCTCTGTAAATCAAGAAGCGTAAGATCTTTAGCCTCTAGGCCAATACTCGTTATAAAAAAAGGAGCAGGGATTGGCCCGCTGTAATAAAGACAGATTGGAAAGCAGTAGGAGGCAGAGAGACAAGGACCTGCAACTTCAGCTAAAAAGAACCAGGGGAAGGGAGATAGAGCCCGCAGATTTTCCTCCAGTCCAGCACTATTATGGGATGCTCCCAGGAGAATAGAAGCAAGCGGAAAAGATGGGGAGTGGAGAAAGTGATAGAGTAATGCTCGTTTAGTATTAAATTAAAGATGCCAGGCAAATGTAAAATACAGGCAAAAGAGATAGAAAAACATAAAACAACTTCTGCGTGCACAAATTAATAAAAATCAAGGCTGTGAAAGACTGTATGTATCCTCAACATAAATGCATATTTACAGGAGCAAAAAAACACCAACACAAACACATGTGTAATCCAGACACAAACATTAGTAGCAGAACACAAACAATGTGATCCAGGAGCTTGTTCGTGGTGCAAGCCAGGATCAGTATGGGGGATTGTATCCAGTGGCAATGGGTGTAAGCGCTGTGTGATAACAGTAAAGTGATCTATAGCGTCTGACATCTGAAGTGACAGCCTCACTGGAGCCGGGGAGAAACCAAGGCCGTCTGTGCACACGGACACCACACAGCCCCGTCCTCCTCCCCACGTCTCCAGCTGCTTTTATTTCCTCATTTTTCAAGATACTATTTTAGCTTTTTTCTTTCCCTCCTCACTCACACCTTTTCATTCCCTGAACCACACCTCTATTCTTTTATCCTTTTCATCCCACCCCCTGCCTTTTGCCCCTCCAACCACTCACTCATCTGAGAGCAGGTCTTTCAGTAGTTTGTTTTTGTCTCTGAAGCAGCCCAAGGAGTGCATGCTGTCCAATACGTCTGGGTCGATGTCGTCTGCGGAGGGTAGGCTGCGGATGGTCACCTTCCTGGGAACAGGCTGCTCTGGCTCTGGTTCGTTCTTCCCCCCTCTGGGAATGCAAAGAAATTACAACACTGTCAGCCTTTTTGGTACCTACTCCTGTCATTTTCAGTATTTTTGAATACATCGACAAACATTTTCATATAGCTCATTGAGGATATGGATGTCACTATGTATTATAAATAGAAGATGGAGTATGTGTAAGGTATATTTCAGTGTTTATTTATTTGCCTCTTGGCTATCTGGGGCAAGATGTTTGTCTCATTAAGACTCTGGCTCCCTTCATGAAAGTTTCATAGTCACATGGTTTTTCCCAGGTTTAGTCATATTGCATATAAGCTTCAGAGGGTGAACAGGGGTCATCATGCTCACCAAGACACAGACAGATGACTGAGTCATGCAGTAAAGTTTTGCAGTTTCCTTCTCCCCCATGCCTATTTTTCCAAATTTAGCCTCTTCATTATTCTCTTGTTTCTTTCTAGACACTCTCCTAGTTATGCCACTTTTCTCTGTGTCTTTTGTCTTTCTGTATCAAGGGAGTTCACAAGCAGGACTTTATCGTTTCCGTATATAATATTAACACTTATAAATTGACACGGTTTTCTAGGGACTTTGTCTATGTCTGTTTCTGATACACAGTACATGCAACCCTCCTCTATTTCCCCCCATTAATCAATTTATTTTTTAATCTGGTGAACCCTGTGAAGCGTGAACCCCATAGGCGCCTATTAAAATCCCTTTCTATATGCAGTGAACTTGTGAACTAGATCCACATAACCCCCACCCTGTCTCACTATGTGCATAGAAAATAAAATAAAAACAGGACTCCTGTTTCACTCCTGTATATGTCTCACATGTACCTAATCTGTTGCACCCTTAAAACGTCCGTGTAACAGTCTAACACAACAACCCTGCAATACATCCTACCTTAATGAAGGTTATGCGGTGGGGTTTGTTTTAGGAAGGTACCCCTCAGTTTCAATAAAAACAGACTAACTAATGAACTGTGAACTGAGTGTATATTTGTCCACAGCCCATCATTAGTGATCCTGGTGAAGGCCTGGCGCTGTCCTTTCAGCACCACAGCTCAGCTGCTGAACGATTGTTAAGAAGCTCACCAACAAATACAACTATCAACCAAACAATTGGAAATAGTACGTTCATGTTTCATTTTTAACACTGATGAGCGGTTTCTGGGAAATATCCACAGCCTCATTTGTCAGACACCCCTCACCACCACATTCATTAATTATTACATTCGTTCATTCAGCGACTCACTTGGCCAGCCAGGGACAGATAGTCAGGCAGGCAACTTCCAAAATCACATTACGTTAGTCTTCTCTTCCAGCTCTTTTCTTGTCTCTTCTTGTTTCTTTTATCAGTCTGTCTGTTTGCATGATCTTTCAGTACACGACAGAAGCCATAACTCAACCCCTTCCAGGACCCACAAGGCTCCTCCCAAGATTCATAGTTGTAAGAACATTTAAAATCCTTTAAATCACTTTTTTTCCCAGCGGGTTGACTTTATCAGCCTTCACAAACAAATGTATATTATATAGTATATATATTTAAAAACAAACATTTATTCATGCTTTTGTTCACCATTAAAACTCTGACATAATTTATAGTGACCCGCACCACACATTCTCTCAAAAGATTTATGTTAGTTTAAAAGGTGGGTACACTCTGTTATGAAAGTTAAATGGCGAGTACACTGAGGTCAGGTTGGGTTCATACTCCACCACGTTCCTGCTTGTTCCCTCTCCCCTGCACCCTGTTCAGTTGACCATATGCTGCACATCCTCTTTCATGCACTACCAATTTACCCCCACATCTCCGAGAGTGGAGTCACGCCCTGCTCAAATGTGCTCTCCTGTACAGGGCTGAAACGCAAAGCCATTTATCATGAGCTGGCTCCCCTCAGGTCTGCAACCCCTGCAGAAGAGGCTAAGAGAGGAGAGAAGAGGAGTGGAGGAGTGTAAAGAGGAAGGAAAGACAGAGGAGTACTTACATGTACCATGTGTGCTTCTGGATCTGTTCTAACTGTAAAAAACATGAAAGAAGAAACTGCAGGTCAGTGCACAAGCAGCGTGATGCATTTGAATTGAATAATTTTATCATCTTTTTGGTACTAAGAGAATAAGCAATGGCAACAGAATCATTGAGGGAAAATGTGAATATATGTGCAGTATAGCTTCAGTAAGCCTTGAGTTTACTGGCTTAATGGGAATACAATAGGACAATGAGGCCAGATTGAATGGTGGAAGTAAATAATGAGATATTCAAATATTAATACTGCCAATGGGAAAAACTTAGAGAAAAAGAGTGAGTCCGGGGAGAGGTGCAGCGAGAGTGCAAGAGAGAAGTGATACAACTTAACTACAAACAGAGAATATTATCTCCCTCACACACACTGCTGACCCTGCCAAGCCCTCTGGTCTGAAGGGAATCTCTCATTCTCATTCTCTTCCCATCTCTCCTATTCACACAAACACTTGCTCTCCCAATACTACTCTTGTCATCACACTTTTAATGTCGCCACTTTGTCACCAGCACTGTCAATGTGGTCTTTTGCCAAGAAAGGAATTTGTCAAAGCGACAGAAACAGTGAGCAAAAGGGCAACAAAGGAAGACGTCTGTTTGAATGACTCCACAGTGTTTCAACTGCCCACAGAGGGAAAACAGGATCAATGTCACTGTTGGGACTTTTTATTTGCTCCTGCTGTTGTAGTGGAACCACGGGAGATACACATGGCAGTTCTAATTATTATCACTTATTCAGAGGTATAGTTCTCGGGCATGTGTCTCCATAAATGTCTCAATCACAGAGGATTGAACGCCCTCATGTGATACTAGTTCAATCACAGAGCTGACCAGAGTGCGGTTACTCACTATAGGTGAATCTTATCTGCTTCAACAGAGGTCATGGTATTGACAGAGACACCCTGACTGTCAGATACAGGCCAGTGGGTGACTTACTCTCTCCCACTTTTATTGGAGGCCTGGAGGCAAGAGAATGATCACACGCAGGCTTGAAAGTGATGTGGTTTGAAATGCAGTATCACATAAATCAGTCTCTAAATGTGACAGTACCAATTCCAGCTGCTTTCACTCAGGCAGAGGGGAATGCTGCTGTTGTACTGGTTTGGCTAGGTGTGTGTATAAGTGTAAGTGTTCTGATGTGTTTTTATCTGGGTGCTGCATGAATTATGTGACATGTATCTATACAAATGTATGCAGGTTTGCGTGTGTACACATGCCTAAATCATATGGCAGTTTATGCAATGGGAACATCAGGGAACAATAATATTGAGTTAAGGCCAAAACATGACTTTTTGACATGTGTTTTACCATATAAAAAATATTCTGCCCTAGAAATGTGTAAATTGGGAAAAACAGCACTTAAAGAACTAGATAACAGGTAAAAACCAAACTGCTAGCTGATGAGATAGCCTTAGTTAAAGCTAATTTGTCCACTTTTTCAAGTTTTCTGTAATATTTAGTTTTGATGACAAGTTCTTAGAAATTGAATTAATTATACTACATAAATGAGGCAGTAGCTAAATTTAATAATGATGAATAAAAATGGAACATCTCACAGTGCTGCTAGCTTAGCAGAGTAGCAGAAACTGCCGCCTGTGCAGCCTTTGACGCTGATGGAGTTCACATGATTAACTACAGTGTAATTTCTCAATGAGGTCAATTTGGAGACACCAAAACACACACTCCCTCCATTTTCATTCCAGCAACCTTGGTACTTCATCTCCGCCGTCCCCATCAGTGTATTATCTCCCTGTGATGAACTGCTCTTTAATATAATAAGCTAGCCAATCCTCTTCATTAGCCAGGGATCACGAGGAGGCAGATCTTTCCAGGATATCTGTGTTCATTTGAATAGTGAAGATGAGATGACTGTGTTGAGGTGGCTGGCCCGGTTACCTAGGGGGCCCCCCCGACTATACAGCCGGAAATGAAGAGAAAGGATTTTATTGGGCTAAGCCCCTTAAGCCCGGGTACGTGCCCTCCCACTGAGACTCTGAGGGGCTTTGTGTGTGTACCTGTGTGCATCTACTAGCAAAATCTAATTAACAGAAGGTGAAAATAGACATACTGAAACACAGCCAGCACTTGTGGTCTGATTACCCTATCGATTTGATTCAACAAACTACTGTGAACATTATTATGAAAAATAATCCCTTGCAAAAGAATAACATGTTCCTTTATGATATCATTGCCACCCTCGGGTGTACCCGTCTCCTCTGACTGGGCGATCCCCACTAAAGTCCAAGAACGCTCAATCTAACATGGGCTATTTGACATTCTGCGAGGTTACAACACATCCCCGGAGCTCTGTTTGGAGCCCTCGCGCACGAGAGGGGGGCGGAGAGGTAACATATTCTCTCCCAGCAGCTCGCTCTCTGTGCAACCCTTTGTCGAGGACAGCGCCGGAGGCTGGTGGACATATCTAGGGGATCTCAGGGTGACCTGTCCTCGTCAGGCAAAGGGAACAGAAAACTAAAGCGTATAGAGTACATACAGCATACCAAAGAGGTGGAGTCTCTCAAGTTTCAACAGTGCTGCTCATCTGAAGGCTTGTAACTTAAGCTTGTCAACTCTTGTGCAAATGAGCATCCTTTTCTTTGTGGCTTTCGGTGTCACTCATGTTTCTGTTAATTAAAGCCATTCCGTAGCTGTGAAAGGTAGCTAAGCCATGGGCAAATGGAGCATCAGCATCACTTAAGGGTGGCGTCGCCACTCGCTGACAGGCAGGTTGCATGAAAACAGTTTTGTTTACTGCACCGATTCACAAGGATACCTGGAGAGCCTGGAGAGGGTGTGTGCGTACAACAAAGTGCGCGAGTGAACATGTGGGTTTTTATTTGGTGCGTGTACAGATACAGTAACATTTGAGCATCTCTGTGCGTCGTCTGTATGCGAAATGCAGGACAAGGACGAAGGGCAGCACCGTCTCTCTGTGAAGCACGCACTTGTTGATCTCTCGCCACTTTCGTTATTTACATTTCCCTTTGTCCGTCTTGCTCTCTCTCATTGGGACTCTCTGCCCTTCACATCCCTCTGTTCTCGTGCTCCCCTCCAGCCACCTTGCCAAGGTGATCAGGCGCTGTGTAGAAAGGGACTGGCATTGTGATGAGTACACTAAACAGTGCAGAGGGAGAGTACACAAACAGCAGTCCTCTCCTGAATTCACATCCTGTACTTGAGGAGGAACTCAAACAGAATCGGGGATGAGGCGAGGCAAACACATTTGGAACACAAGGGAGGGAAGAAGAAACAAAGGAAAAGAGGAAAAACAGCGGTTGGCTTGGCGGCGTCAGGTTGATATTAGCCATTCTAGTTTGAAGGAAAGACCAAGATGCATCTTTGCCGTCTTTCTCCTCGGAGCAATACGAGTTTTCCCAGCTTGCTGCAAAATAATGATTTTCCTCTCGGAACAAAGACATGATGTGTCTGGGTCCCCTCCCCCCCATGAATGTTGTCTCAAATAACATCTAAATGTGTTTTGCTGCTTCTAAAACATCATTAGTAAACACTTCAAGTCGTGGACAATGAATATAAAAAATTTTATGCAGATATAATTCAGGTCTTATGGAGTCACTGAGAGTATATGAATTGTGCATGATGAGGTGTAAAGAGCACTCTGTACCATAGTGTTGCTAAAAAACAACATGTACTGCAGAGGTTCATAATAATTAATATATGTGTGTGCTAACAAGGGTGTATATAGTATGTAGCCTTAGAGATATATATAATAATTGCACCCACAGACACATGGTTCTCAATCACAAAAGGGTGTAAAGGTAAAGTTCGTTTACTGCTGTAGCATCCTCCACTCTTTTGGGAAGGCTTTCAGCAAGACATTGTAACCTGGCTGCAAGGTTTTGCTCCTTCCCAGGTCAACACCAAACTTGGAAAATTATAACTTGTCCTCTGTCATATTGAAATAGGAAAGAGCCTTCCCTAAACTGTTACCGTCTAAAATATCACTGAATGTGTTAGCATGAAGACTTCCCTCAACTGGAACTAAGGGACCCAGAAAAACAGACCAGGACCATCATCCATTTTATCATCCAGTCTCTTAATTGAACTGACCGTTAATCTTTTAGAGGCATCCACTTCAATCATGCCGCGGAGAAGGTTCTGACAGTCTGGAGGGATGAAGTGTGGCATGTGAAACACTCCCAACTTCACCTTCTCTAGCAGATTCCTCAGGTTGTCATCATCAAACGGCAGGGCACCCTGGAGAGACACAGGCAAAAAGCAGAAAGTGAAAAGAGGGAAAAGAACTTGGAAATGGTGAACATGTAGAATGAAGGAACGAAAAACTGAGTAGAGAAAAAAAACAGTTTGCAGTTGTTTTAATGGCAGCATTAGAACAGAAAATAAGCCTTCACCCGATCAAGGGCAGAAAAGAAAATTGAATGAACAAGGCTCGCCAGAAGAAACGAAACCACATTTTGAGTCTTAATCCTACACAACTTAAAGAACAGCCTCGCATTCTCAACTTGCTCCACTGTCCAATTACAGCATTTTGCCCTCAGCCGCGATGCAAAATAAATAATAAACAGCAGTAAACTGAAAACAGGGCTTTCTAATAATTACCCAGCTTTCTCATTTACCTAGTTCATTTAGCATTCTTTCATCAGAGTCATTTATCAGAGCGAGCTGACATCTCACAGATGTGGCTGTTTGATGAATGACAACCTCCACCAGAAGGCAAGATGG
This sequence comes from Gadopsis marmoratus, assembly GCA_036023855.1. NCBI lineage: Eukaryota > Metazoa > Chordata > Actinopteri > Centrarchiformes > Percichthyidae > Gadopsis > Gadopsis marmoratus. Next base: position 13,103 of record JAVQJF010022257.1, on the reverse strand, counting down.
AGGAGGAAAGAAAGAGGAAAAGGGTGAGAAAGACAGAAAGAAAGACTGAGAAATGAATGTAGAGAAAAAAGCAGGGGGGGGCAGGCTTGTGTAACAGATGATCTGAGCGCAGCCTAACTGCTGGGGAATGTGCGTGTCGCCCACAATCAGACAAATGGTTATCTCACAGCCAGACAGCAGGACGAAACAGGAGAAAGACAGTATTCATCTGCAGTCAAACAGCGACGGGGAGAAACTTTTTGTTTGGAGTGAGAGATGTACGGTCATGATGGAGACAGCATCAGGTTTACGCAACACAAGAGTACAAGAGAGACTGTCCTTAATACAAGAGTGCACACACAAATATGAGACGCAAACAGATGGAGTGAGGGAAAAAGGCAAAAACGTAGACAAATACACAGGGTCTGCGGCCAAAAGCTGCCCTGTCAGCGTTGGTATTTATTTTGGGCTCTCTTCTTTCAGTTTGGCTGTATGAATTATTCATGGAGCAGGAGTGTGTAGGAAATACAGTACAGCTGTTGATGAAACAAAGCTTCAGGGCCACACTGCTGGGGAACCGCAGACATAATGTAGCTGGAGAATAGACCTGATTATGGATACACCGTTGTGTGTGGATACATGATAATGAATTAGAAAGATGCTGCTATTCTCTGATCTTCTATTGTGCAGGAATATCAGCTTGAGGGGATTTCTGCAACATTGATCTGGTAAGACCTTCTAAATGTTAGGATTTTCAATTTAACTCCCTGAACCCAGAGCTTATGTTTGAGGCTCCATGGTGGCTTCAAGCTCCCACCATCTTCTCATTCCCAGTTATCCTCAAGTCAGAGTGCAATGTTGCGAATGTCCTGTCTCAAGATACACTTGCTTCCTACCTTTGAGCCATTACATCTGGTACAAACTGGCTATGATGGCTATGAAGAGAGAGCAAAACTTTACGGTTACATTGTATGGTGCCATATTTCTCTGGAGAGGTTTAAACTGTATGTCAGTCCAATCACCATCCGTTAGTAAAGAACAAGCTGACACTTACCACCAACAGGGCAAAAAGAATGACCCCACAGCTCCAGACGTCTGCTTTCCTCCCATCATACTTCTCTCCCTACAGACAAGAGAGTTTGTTAGAGGGCTGGGCTAAAAAGAAGCCAGTGGAGCAGAAATAGTATTATGAATCAGTGAAAAATTACTTACCCTGATGACTTCTGGACAGGCGTAGTGCGGAGATCTGTTGGGGAGACAGGGAAAAAAAGTGCAAACTGTGAATGAATTGAGGAAATGAAAAAAAAAATGTGCTTGTTTAAGGACTTCTCCATTCGTGCTGCTGCACTGCGAAGTAAGTCAGGGTTATACAATCATGACACAACAAACATTAAACAGGCATACACCACTGTATGAAAATGTGAAAGGGAGAATTTAGGCAGACAATAAATGTCTCCAGTGAGCATAGATCAAGCATGTGCTTCAGGAGTTTAGACATCCTGAGGGTGTTTGGATGTCCTCCTGCTTACTCACTCAAGGGCATCCTCTCACAGCAGACAGTGAACAGACCCACTAATCTTTACAGCACCTGGACGGGCTGACAGTAAACCCAATGACTAGATTGACACATCAATATCGTATGAAGATTTATGGAGCTACCTCGCAACGGCTGCTCCATAAGCCAATGGCTATGGATGAGCGGGCTGCGGAGTGACTTGTTATTCTATACATACACAGTGGCACTTTTGCAGCACTTTGACATTGCCAGATTGCCAAATTCAGCACCTTGAATTTTGAAATAACAAGAAAGGGGTAATAAGTGATTTAATTAACCTAAAGTCAAATAACCTTTATGGATGTTTCTTTGTTTCTCTGATTTTGGGCAGGGCTCTGCTCTTTTTCGACTTGCCTACATGTGACTACACACTAGAAAGAAAATCAGACACAACAAATTGTCCCCTAACCTCTCAGTCTGGTGATATGTCCTCCACCTCTTTCTACCACTCAGTCTTAATTAATAACAGGACATTTGGCTATAATGAGAGACTATCTGAGGTCTGTAAACACGGCGCCCATTAGCTTGGCTGTTGTCTTGTGTACTCATGAATACGAACCCTGACAGCGCGCCATCCTCTGGCTGTCAAAATACTGGCCGATAACAAACACTGCCACCATGTCAATGGGGAAAATTTCAAACACGAGCCTATGCAAATACAGCCCGCCTGATTGCAAGTGTCATAGTGCATTATGCAGATGAGCGAGGAATAAAAATAAAAAACAAGCCTGAGATTTGCACTAGTTATGCCTCAACAACACACGAGCCACAGCTGGAACCAGCGTGGATAGGAACTAATTATTTCCAGAGGCTTTAGCTGGCAAACACGGGGTGAAGGTAAAGACTGGAATACAAGCACCTCAGCTTTCTGCTTGAGCTGAATGCAAATTTGTCAATATTAGAACATTAAATCAGTCAGCCATATCATCTACTGTATATACCTAAAATATCTAATTTCTCTTCAACTCTCTCTCTCATTTATGGCTTATTTTTCATATATGTCCCATTATGTCAGCTTTTAAACTCTACCATACTGAAACTGAAATTAATCTCTCTACTGTGGTTTCTACTCAACTCATGTGCCAAGGATCCATGAGTATTCATGACCCTTCTTTCCCTTCGCGTTTTACCTACTTTAATTAGAGGCGTAAATAAAGTTCATACAAATGTATCTTTCCTCACCAGATAAAGACTGTGGCCACATATAAAAGTCCAAAAATTATGAAATTTATATTAAAATAAAAAAATATATTGCTGATCACACCAGAAGTTCAGATTATTAGACTAGAATACTAAAGATAAATAGAAAGCTGTAAGAGCTACTTCCTTCTAAAAAAACAAAATACAAAGGCCTTTTGAAGAACAGTTGATAACATCAGTCATTTACTCTTTCAACCTAACACCACATAAATAGAACTGGCAGACAGGACATTTGTCATTATTCTGAGGACAACGGACTGGTATAGTGTATAGTATAGTAGCAGTATAGTGGGAAAACCTTAAGTGGTTTGGCTGATAGCATAAAGACAAAAGATGCATTTGGTTAAAGACCTAAGATTGTACTCAAGCAGATTGCTCTCCTGGGGAAACAAAAATAGTAAAGATGTCTTTATCTACGCAAAAGGGCTTATCAGTGTAAGAGGACAATAAAGTATTCATAAGTTTACCACAAGATTACCATGCCCCTTACTTAGTATACAGTACATTGCACTCAGTTTGAAGGAGAGTATCATGAGCTTAAGAAACATGAGTTCCTGTGGAGAAATGAAAGAATGAGCAGTATGGGCCGGCAATATTGAGGAGACATTGAGACATGCAGCTCATCGTCATGAAAATTCATCTTGTCAAACCAAATTTGCCCGGCTCCTCACTGCATGCAAGATCATTTCCTTTCATCAATCAAAGCAACAGAACTAAACAAACAGCAAGCACTGATGAACTCGCAGCTGGGTTCATGCAGACGGAGAGGGTGTATATGCGTTCCTGGATCCATATTTGTATGTGCCTGTCCATGCCTCTGCTCATCTGTATGTCTGCATGTATTTATGCATGTGCTCCGAGGCTCCCCCTACTCTACCTGGGGCGACTCTCATCTTCACTCAGCTCCATTACCCGCGGCAAATTGAATACATTTGTGTCAGACTGCTGCATGGTGAGAGGGGGCCAGATAAATGTGTTTAATTAAAAATGGTCATATCTACACTTAGAGATGGGACAGTCAGAAGAGCATGAATTATCAATAACCACACATACAATGTATGGCATTTTCACACGTATTAGGCAAAAGCATAGAGACACACAAACACAAATAGTGCTCACATATTCCTGTGAGACACACACACACACACAGGATGCAGTGTTCCTGAACGTAAAACGTGAACAAAAACAGAACTACTTGTCTTATCTGTGTATGGGAGTTTGTGGTACGTGCGCCTGCGACTCTGAAAGACAGCTCGGTTTTCCCACCTGCAGCAACAAGTACATTTAAGATTTCGTAAATGTATGTGGGGTACTAAGCCAATGTACTGCACCTGGACCGGAGAGCAGAATTGCTCAGAGTGGAAGCAGAATGCAATCAGATATATATACGGCTGGTCTACAGGATACTGCAAAAAGAGTAAGAGCTGTTGCATTCTGTGTCCTTTCTAGGAAAAGTAAACACTTCAGTGTGGTCATCGTGGCTGCAGAATGACTCAGTCCCGCACATTTTACATGCAGATAGCTACGCACCCTGCTATCAGACCTGATCTCTACCGATGAGTCATGAGAGCTTAGGCACTGTGCTACTGCCGGAAAAATTATGCAACAGCTTTAACTGCATGCTTGTGTGTGTATTATAGAGAGGGAGTCGGAGTCAGAGAGAGATGGAGACACAACCAAACAAGCAGAGGACAAAGAGGTCAGGGATGAACTAAGCCTCGCCAGCACTGTGTGCGCATGCGGGTTTGTGGAATTGCGTGTATGCAAGTGTGTGCAATTTCAGTTGCGGCTGATTAAGATGTATAATCTGGACCGAATCAGGTCTGAGCTTGGGACAGATGTCAGAGGGCCTCTCTCTCTCTCCCAGCCCTGCAGACAGTGTCATTGTGTAACCACAGAGAAAACATTCAGATCACTATGACGTGCAGATCACCAGGAATCTGCAAAGAACAAACAAACACCCCCTAACGAGCTTTCCATACCACCAGAGTTTTCTGAAGCACTTCTGGAGTGACACCAACACACATCAATATATGACCCCCTCCATTGTTTACTCTTCAAATCGTGTGTGCCTAGTAACGCATAATATCCATAGGAATCCATATAAATCACAAATACAGTATACTATGCGTTACATTTACACTTTCAGCACAGACGACATTATTTGGTTGGGACAATAAAACAAATAATCAATTGTTAAAAAAAACTGTGCCAATTTGCTTCATGTATACCTATTATGGTTGGCTGTGCATAATTACGTGTCGACATCTAATTTCCAGTGTGAATTTCAGGTAAGACCAGGTTTATAGACTCAGGACCTAAAAGTAAACCATCAACAAATCTGTTGCTTCATTTATTGGCAGATGTGACCCTGCACACTGTTCACTACACTTCAGGGTTAAATAAAAAAAAAACACTCCCACAATATGGATGACCAAATTCAAAAGACTTTAAAAAGTCACTTTTCCTGCAAGCGAATTCATTGCAGTGGTTGTGGGATTGATGGGCCTGGCGTGCGTCGTGACTGCCAGATCATAAAACCCAGCGTCACATATGAGGAGATGGAGAGCAGTAATGTGTGGCCATGGCCCTGGCTCTACTCACAGCCAGATAGCACACTCTGTGAGACACCGACCGTCTCACCTTAAGCGATCAACACTGTACGATAACGGAGGATTTGAAAACCCGGCACCTGGCAGAGGGCTTGAGAGCGCCACTCATCATTCTCTATTGCTTCTCTTGTGCCCTCCAACAATGACCTATTTTTACCATGAACTGCCATTCATTACCATCAGGACATTCTTAGATCATCTAACTGTCAACTGCAGAGGATGTGAGAGACATTGCATTAGAAAGCGTGCATCACAAAGTTTTCTATATTACTTACCCACAGCTTGTTTCCAGCAGACTGTCTCCAACCTGAAGAGAGGCCATGCCGAAGTCTGCTATCCTGATGTTGTTCTTTTCATCTAGCAACAGGTTCTCAGGCTTCAGATCCCTGTGGCTGAAATTTATCGAGACAGAAACAGAAAACAGTTAATGACACATGACAGAGCTCATCATAAGTTGTATAAACTCTAAGCAAGCTCTATCATACACCTGTAGATCAAGCTTGGATCCACATCCAGGCACGCAACTGTGAACAACACAGCAACTTAACCCGTTACTGAGAGCCCTCCTCCTCTCTGCAACACTTTGTCTCTTTGATCGGTCCATGCTGAAACTAAGGGGCTCCCACCTCAGTGCTGGGCTGGTATGAGGTGTGACAGCCCCCTGCTGTGTCCTTTTCTCCTTCTGTTCCCTTCTATCTTTGCCCCTCATCCCCTTCCTCTCATCTCTGCCACCAGCAATGTGGCTGAGCAAAGGGCGTGCGTCAAGGGGAGCCAGCCGCAAAGGAAGTGTTCATTAGCTGCCATTCATTACCACTAAACACAGCAAGGGGGATAATGTCCGGTGGACATCGTCTCCCTCCTTAAAAAGGGTCCGCTGAGAGGCAGATCTTTCATTCTCATATCAGGTATGCTAGTGCTGTTTCGGAGGTTAAAATCTAAATTTTGATGAGTGACTGTTCAAAAGCAGTGCAACGTTAGCTACTAAGCTTTAGCTTAAGGTTGTATTTCATCATACTGAGATGTTCTTGTGATTCCTCTCAAGGCTGAGTGAGGGAGGCACCATAGACATCACACACATATTTTTGCATCCACTGATATATCCATCTTACTTACATATGTGTATACTTGCTTACCTCCCTGATTGAGTTTTGTAATCAGGGGAAGAGCCACGGGGCTGTGAGGATGTCATGAACTAGACTTTAATCTTCTCTTTAGACTAATGATAGAAAGGGAGAGAGGAACAATAGCTGGATGTGTCTGCCGTTGAAGAGTGCCTCATCACAATGGACGTTTAACCTTAGATGACATTAGCTGCTGTACAACACGTTTCCTGACCTGAGGGATTAACTGTCAGCTGGTTTGTTATCACACTGGCAGTTTCTGTGATCCCTGCTATAATTGAAATAAAACACAGATAGCATCTAAAACAGATCTCCCCAGGCTAAAGCTTTTATCAGTTCACACTACCATCATTTGGCAGTGATGTCAGGAGCCTGAGAGTTAGTCTTTTAACTAATACTGTCAAAGCACACAAGGAAGGAACAAACATTTACCAAACTGCTCAGGGGTTTAAGGCCGCGCTTGTACTGGGAATCTCTGAGAACTGTGTGTACAAGTCTCCCTCTATTCCGCCAGTCCAACGCCGTATAGGAAAGTGTTCTTCGTCAACATGCCTGATTAAATAATGCTTCAAAAAATAATGTTCCTCCTGGCAACAAACTCACAGCTGAAGATTACAAATCACTTGTGACAGGAGTTTAAATATGACATAAGGTCAGATTGTGACATTGTTGATACAGGTACCAGAAGACAAGGCTTGAAGGAACTTAAATAATTTGGTGTGACAAAAGCAATGGCAACGGTGTTATTTACTATTGTCATCATGGGGGAGATATCTTCCTGATTCTAACAGACCCCAATCGGCAAACTACAACAGCCTCAACACAGTCATAAATATCTAAGTACTCTTGAACTTTCAGCCTGTGATGCAAAAAAGACATTAAATCATTACTTAAAATCTATAAAAGTGGCATCGTGTATCACATGTAAAACACAAAAGAACCAAACCCCAAGAGACCATCCACAAAAGAAAGAAGGCAACAGTGTATTTAACCACGACAGCATCAAAGGGACAAATTGCATCTGGATGCTTTATGGGTTGTCAGGACCCTGGTATCCATAATAGGACGTTAAACTGCCTCTCTGACACATTAGGCTGCACTTTGCTACTGTAATCTTGCTCACACAGCAGGCCTTGCAGCAGGGATATCGCTGTGTTGCACTCACACTCTGTCATACAGGAGGAGACGCTGTAAAATGAATTTAACAGCTGCAATGAGCCTGAATGCAACTGTAGTTTGTCTTTCCAGAAATGTGGAGGCTGTGCATCTCTAGCTTGCAGGCAAGTCTTGGAGGAGAGCGTGTTTAGAAAATGCCTTAAATGCCATGAGTGCTAATTATTTTTGCACAGGTTTTCTGTGCAGAAAATGAAACAATTTAAATGTTAGGGCTACTCTCGGCCTATATAGAACAAAAAAAAAAAAAAAAAAAAAGGACACTGTTTTTGTGAGGACACCATTATGTTAGCTTATAGTGTTGCACAGTTGCATCGTGCAGTAAGTTCTTACGATGCTGTTCAGTGTAATTTACAGGGCACATGTGTGTGTCTACATGCTGCCTGAGCAAGTTTTACACCCCAGTGGGGGCTGTTAGGCATAATTCCTGCAATCTAACGCCATGTTCTTAATTGCCTGTGATCATTTGTACGCACCATGCTGATATGTTCTGTTTTACAGAAGGTTGTAATGGGTCTGTCCTCTTGGGGCTCACATTCCTATAATATCACAGACATGTTCATGGCGATGAGCAGTTTTGTAACTAAATATCCGAAGGAAAATATACTATTCCCATTGTGACACATTTGATATACATGTTTCATATTGCCTCTCATTAAGCTTGCATCACCACATATGGCACTATATATGATATGTAGCAAAAGCAGAACACTACTGGCTCAAATGCGTCTTTTTGACATATTAACATGCCTGGAAAATAGCACACCTGTTTTGCATTTTCATGAAGCACTAAAGCTATCCTGCTACCATTATTGTTAACTGGAGTGGGGTTTTAAACCATCGTTGAGTTGATATGCACCCATTTAGCCTGCGGCACACCTCTGTGTCATCCTGCTCTTTCTCTCTTTCCTTTTTTCTCTCAAACTTTTTTAGACTGCTGCTGACCCAATTAGAGAGAGACCAAGCACTTTCACAAAACATCCTTTGGGCTAATATTCTATCGCATTAGCAAAAGAGGACAACATTCTGACTGCTGACTTAGAAGTGCTAGGCACAATCGTTCATTAGCCAATGGGGTTAACTGCATATTAAGAGCAATGAGGGAAGTTGTCTTTTGATTTTTTTTTTTTTACCATCTAATGGAATTGCTCTGTCTTGCTTAAAGCAAGTGATTGGTGAATGTATAGTTAATTTCGTTTTCTTCTTTAAAGGAGCCAAGTTAAAAATCCAATGTACGACATTGTGAACACAATTTTGTTCAAGGTACAGATACAAAAGCAAGTCCAGGTGGGTGCAAGTGTGGTCACAGTTGCTTTCTATTCATCCCTTTTAGAACAAAAACTTATTAACTTAATTTAGTTGGATAATGACAAGGAAACTACTAACTAACTTCACTACACTGTCTAACGTATTAGGCACAGCAAAACAGCACCACGAAGAAATTACACATAGGGTGCATCCAATCTCACCGACTATTTATTATATTTATTTATTGTTTGTTCATTTAACAAAACATTCCAGTTAAATAACAAAAAATATACAAATTTAGGCTATATGGCTGATGCTAATTTACAGCCCCTGGTCCACCAGAATATCCACCATCTTATGGCATTGTCTCATATAATCGTTGTTCCATTCAACAATGATTATAATTCCATATTTAGTGGGCTCAGAATGCTTCAAAAATGTCCCACACAAATCAACAAGAACAAGCAATGGTCAATAAACTAGTATCATCAATTGCCAATGTTCTGAATATTGTCTGATTGTCTTCACAAAGATTTCCTTTGATTGTGATTTGTAAATAATCAACTTCCGATGCAGCCAGTTAATTCCTTAAGTGTCAAAGTAGAATCGGTTTTCTCACATCATATCACCTTTGGCCACATTTGGTCTCACTTCCTCATCATTATCTTCGATAGCTGCAGTAAAATACTTAGTGTCGCTTTACACTGGTTCCCTACACTTTTCAATAGTCTCCTCTCATATAATTTGCATTTGAACTGATTAGAATTGAGCACACACCTTTTTAGTTGCACTCAACATTTGCCTCTCCAGTGACTGGTTACAGGAGCATTCCTTGTGCCATCTGGGGAATTTCTATCTATTCCTTGGTGCTTTTGAGCAACACTGGGGAAGTAATGCATTGTTGTATGTAATGCAGTGACTAAAATGTGGGATTACAACGCTGGCTAGATCTGTAATAAAAAAACTATTTGGTCTGTTGTACCAAATCTGTGTGTGCAACCCAGCGTTCGGGCTTAATCCAGAGGAGTTTGACTGGGAAAGATAGGATGAGCAGCGGACCTTAAAGACAGAATAGACAGACATGCTGCCAGAAAAGCACTGGAGTGAAGGAGTGGCATGGATATAAAAAACCCATAGCAACATCAGGCATCTAATACAGACTGCCATGGTGGTGCACAATTCTTCTTTAAATAGTTCAATTGTGCCAGTTCAAAATTAGAAAGGTGAATACTTTATCATCACCTATATGTGGTAATAGAGAGAGAGAGAGAGAGAGAGAGACAGAGAGAGAGAATTCCATTCTGTGTTAGCGGCCATCAGCCGTAATGATGATAGGCTATAAGTACAGGCTTTCTGCAGGGGCTGCAGGGGGGCAGACAGATAGACTCATCTGGGGAAACTCTCCAAAGAATGTCAATAAACACAGCCACAAACAGCCACAAGGGCATGTGCTGCTATTTATAGAGCGATGGATGTACAATGTTTGGGGGATGACAACTACGCTAACATGAAGTGAATGCTGGAGCAAGATTACAATACCACTACCTTAATGCTAATGTTGGGAGTTGGAAGCAACAAAGGAAACAGCTGGTGTCGCACATTTTTCAGTCTGGTGCCGTTTAGCCACTGCAGACGAAGATGATACAACTGGTGGCTGGAAATAGTAGAGATTCTGATACTCTGTCTCTACTGGTGTACTTATTTATATATTATATTATTTATATAATATTTTTTGATGTATATTGATACAATATTGAATTTACATGGTTTTTGTGGATCACTGTTATAAAATACATTTAATTGTGAAAAACTGGCATTTCCGTCTGGTTATTTTATGTACAAAGAACATGTACTAAATTACAATATTTATCACAGCACTTTTGCCTCCCCTAAAAGTCAGATAAACGTTGATCAAATAAAAAGGACCTGTGGCTTTCTTTATTTCCCTCCGAGGGGGTTATAAGCAAGTGATGACATAGACAGATGCATGTGGCTTTCTAAGCCCCTAGAAGAGAGGAATAAAGCAGCTAATGACAGAGGGAGTGTGGGAGACAGAGTGAGAGAGAGCTGGATGTGGATGATGTGTATGATTATGCCACTGCGTGGGTTTAATGGGACTTTTGGACCAGGTGTTTGTGCACATGTAGGTGGCGGTAATAATGTGCACATCAGTGTCGGGGATAAGAAGATGTATGACTTTGTGAATGTGTGTGAGCATGTATGATGACGCTCTGAGCTTTAGGGACAAGGTGCACTTGGAATCGCTAGTTTACTTGGTGGGATGCTTGGAGTCACTTTATGTGACAGATGGTTTTTATCTCTTACCCACACATGGCCACGTTTTATTAAAAACACACAGGCATAGGGTTGTTAGCTGGGTTACAAGGTGAAAGACCAGAGTCATTACTGAACAAACAGGGGTGACAAAGAGGACAGAGTGTGTTGTGGTCAGAGTGAAATTGTGCTTCTTTCCTGTGGATGGTTTATAAAGGCGTTTGCTCATGCCATGCAAATGCCGGTGAAGGAAATCTCTGCATTCACAGCATATGACAAAGTGGTTTTGATGAGAGTGGGTGGACAAAATGACTGGGGGGTGATACGGGAGTATGTTTGGTGTCAACTCTGGCTCACTTGACCTCCTATCCTGGGTACAGTCACAGAAACACTGCGGCTTCAGAAACACTGCAAGAAATCAACAAGATATACAGTATCTTCATTGCTCAGATGAGAATAGAAATATTGTGCATTAAATCAGAGCAAACAGTGGTTTCTATGTTAAACTTAACCTCTCATCATCTGTAAATATGGTTCAAAAGCTGGATAAAAAGCACACAAGCAGCTTGTGAGGTTTACCTTTCTCAATCAATCTGTGTCTCTGTTGGGTGTTTGCAGTTATGGCAGACTGCCATATCGGCTTCTCTGGAGTCCATACTGTGCAGCAGGTGTGTATTTTGTTGAATGTCAAATTGACAAAATGCAGCCGAAAGCTGTTGTTGAGATTCCCTCTCAAACGTTCTCACAAGGATCAATAAAACATTTAGATCATCATTATATGGGGGTTTCGCTCTCATCAATGTACTAACTAGCCAGTCAGTAAGTCAGTCTCTGTATCTGAGTCAAAGGTTTGCAGATCTCGCATTGGCAGACTTAAGAAAAAACTATCCAAACATGTCTGGTTTTATCCTACCCATACCTACAGTGCCTTGCAAAAGTATTCATACCCCTTGACCATTTCCACTTTTTGTGACGTTACAAGCACAAACTTAAATTTATTTTATTGGGATTTCATGTGATAGACCAACAGAAAGCAGAGCATAATTGTGAAGTGCAAGGAAAATGATACGTGGACTCAATTCTTTGTCGAACCACCTTTCGCTGCAATTACAGCTGCAAGTCTTTTGGGGTATGTCTCTACTAGCTTTGCACATCTAGAGACTGCAAATATTATCCATTCTTCTTTGCAAAATAGCTCTAGTTCAGTCAGATTGGATGGAGAGCATCTGTGAACAGCAATTTTCAAGTCTTGCCACAGATTCTCAATAGGATTTACGTCTCGACTTTGACTGGGTCATTCTAACACATGAGTATGCTTTGATCTAAACCATTCCATTGTAGCTCTGGCTGTATGTTTAGGGTCGTTGTCCTGCCGGAAGGTGATCCTCCACCCCAGTCTCCGGTCTCTTGCAGCCTCTAACAGGTTTTCTTCCAGGATTGCCCTGTATTTAGCGCCATCTATTGTCCCGTCAACTCTGACCAGCTTCCCTGTCCCTGCTGAAGAAAAGCATCCCCACATCATGATGCTGCCACCGCCATGTTCCACGGCGGGGATGGTGTGTTCAGTTTGATGCACAGTGTTAGGGTTCCACCACACATAGCGTTGTGCATGTAGGCCAAAAAGTAACATTTTGGTCTCATCTGACCAGAGCATCTTCTTCCACATATTTGCTGTGTCCCCTACATGGCTTGTGGCAAACTGCTTATTGCTTTCTTTCAACAATGGCTTTCCTCTGGCCACTTTTCCATAAGAGCCAGATTTGTGGAGTGCACTACTAATAGTTGTCCTGTGGACAGATTCTCCCACCTGAGCTGTGGATCTCTGCAGCTCCTCCAGAGTTACCATGGGCCTCTTGGCTGCTTCTCTGATTAATGCTCTCCTTGCCCGGCCTGTCAGTTTAGGTTTAGGTGTCTTCGTAGGTTTGCATGTTGTGCCAATCG
>JAVQJF010022252.1:0-14797 GCA_036023855.1 Gadopsis marmoratus | reverse complement strand
GAGGGAAACACTGGACACACAGAGGAACAGACCAGGGGCACGACACAAGAGAAATCTAACCATAAACACGAAACACACATGAACATCCCGACATCCCAACCCAAAAGCATTACAGTATTTACTGTCATTTCGACTCCTCTCCTTACCTGCAGTCCCAGTCTCACTCTCTTGGTGACGGCTGTATCAGGGAAGATAGCCTCGACATGGGGCACCAGCTTACTACTCAGCCGGCCGCCCTCCGGTCCGATCAGATCGCTCTCCTGCTGAACGCGAGAGACCACAGCGAAGTAGAGGGGGAAGTCAGTGGAGATGATCCGACGGATTCTCTTCTTCTCCAGCTCATCGTGACTCTCCAAGTCTGCAGACAGGAAGCAGTCAAGAGGAAGAAAGTGAAAGGACAGGAATAGAAAAAGAGTCATAGACGGAACAATAAAAGGGAAAAGGAGAGTTAATGTTAGAATGTCCAGGTAACAGAAAGCGCACTTCTGTGTCGTTGCTTAAAAAACCTTCCCATAAAAAGTATCCCCTCTCTGTGCCCTTGCTCTTTAAATTCAGGGTCATGCATCAAGATTAACACTGACTTATCTGCAACCATTCATTAAATCACACTGACCTTCGTCCATGCCATTCAGAATAGTTTCCAGCACTTCGTCACCATAGCGATTGCGATGTTCCTTCCAGACTGACCCGTTTTCACTGCGGAGGACCACGAGTTCTCGATCCCCTCGGCCCAGTGAGGCAAAGTGTGGGATTTCCACTATTACTGGCCTGAGGAAGAAACAACAACCTACATAAGCATCTGGTTCTGACACACACAGAGCAGCATGAATATGTTCGCAATAAGAAAATAAATACATTTCAAAATGGGGTTTGTGATACAAAAAAACTGGGTTTGTAGCCTTGTTTGAAAAAACAAAACAAAACAATAATGTCCTATTTTGTTTAGTTCTATTATTGCTGCTGGGTTTACACCATAAGTTACAGCATCTCCATGGGAGGTGCAGCCGCATCAATGTCCACTAGATGGCACAATCGTTATTAGCTTGTAATTCCTTATCAGATGACAATAGATATGGCACAGAATTACCAATATTAGCTTGCACCAATCTAGTGCAAGTCATTCTTATTAAGTTGACAGCTGGAATATTTTTCATGTATAAAACATTTATAAAAAAATGAAATCAAGATTGGAATAGGGAATAATGGATTAATATAATCTTAGTTAATAAATCTCACAATTTAATGAAAATGCAAATATCTTTGCATGGAACTGAAAATGTCATGCAAGCATTCCTTTTATAAGACTTTTCATTTTCATATTGGCACCATCAATTTAATCTCCTTTATTACTCATCAAATAAAATAAAAAATTACAGTAAACAAACAAAAAACAAAGTTGACTCACCCAAGGAACTGCATACTGGATGGCCCTAGGGAGATGATACGGCTAGCAAGGCCCTCCCCCTCCACCAGGGGAGGAGGTGTGGTCAGTTTCTGAGGTTTGACCAGACGGCAGGTAATGCGTGTTGGTGCAGCGCAGGTTCGAGGGGGAATGATAACTCGCAGGCCGTGGTGTCTGCTGCCTCGCATGGAGCCTCCTCGAGCATCCACCATGAAGCTCACCAGGAAGCTGAGAGTCAAACAGTGATATGATGATTCAATGAAAAGGGTCACTTAATCATCAATCAATCAAACTTTACATTATTATGATCAAGATGCATTTAGAGATTTAGAATTCCTGTCCTTAAACACTGGACAGGAACATAACACTTAACAGCCAACGATGGGCTTTCCTAAGGGAAATACTTCCCACCGGATGAGACAGAAAAGCATTTGTGGTTTATTCAGCAGTGATTTGGATTGATCTGGCCAGTCTCAGTATTTGACAGTCTCAGCATGGCAGCAGAGGACAGGCCACCTGGTGAGGCCACTAAGTGCCACAAGAATTACATAAAAATAGATTTTTTAAAAAGAGCCCCATGCTGTTTGATCTTGCATGAGACGGGCAGCTTCATACAGGTGTGTGTTTGAGTGTGTGTGTGTGTGTGTGTGTGCGTGTGCGTGTGTGTGTGTGTGTGTGAAAGGGTGACTCTTCTCCTCTCATAAGTTCAGCCCCCCACCCCTCCTTCACTTTATATTCTGCTTTTCAAATGCCAACTCATTCTGCTGTGCATAAATTATGACTAGGCAAAGTTAATGAAATTAACATTATGCTGCATTAACATTATGACGCTTACATGCTGTTTATGCATAGACAACATATACAAAGTGTAAACAAGGGTGACGGTTAAATTGTTTATGATCTTCAATTGATGAACAAGTATTATTTATGTATCATCCCATTTACAGTACAAATCCTGGGTATCTTACCAGAAAACAGCCCTATATCTGTAATTATATTTTGACATTTGCCAGTACAATGGGAGGAGAGTATCTGTCCTTCAGTCTTGGCCACTGATCATCATCATCAGTGATCATCATGCCTTCCCTCTTTTCCTATGAATTACTAGTCATACTAACATAGTCATTTTTATTTAATCAAAACAAGACCTTTCAAGATGCCTAATGCCCAAATGAGATCCTTATCTCTCTCACACTATATGTGTATGTCTAAATTCAGAGTATTCTTTCACTGATTTTCACATATTTGTCCCTTTATTCCATTTCCACTGTCCTTGTATGAATTATGTCCTTATTAAAATACATTTGCAATACTGGTCATCTCATTGAGTCTGCCAAAACCCCTTCTTTATGAAAAGACAAGCAGCATCAATCAATAACATAACTGAACATACGTAAATTAAGAAATGAGGATTAACATGCAGCAACATGTTTCATTAGCTAGCTGACCCAGTGTGAATAGGGCTAGCCACAGGGCTGACGTTGTCGGAGGTCTCTGTAGCCGGACTGCTCGGGATAAGAGAGTCTTCATCGTACTCCTTTGGCAGGGGGACGGGGGTGTGCTGAGGTGAGAGGGGTGGAAAAAAAGTGAAAAATTGAATACAACCATGACTGAAAAGATTAAGAGAGAAAAGCAGAAGGGAGAGACAGAGAAAAGATGAACAGTGAAAAGGAGAGCGAGGAGAAGGTGATAACAAAAATACAGCATAATGAAAGGAACGAGAGATAGACAGGCAGAGAGCAAACCAGAAAAAGAGGAGACAATCTAATTGAAGAGAAATTTAGAAACCAAAAGAAGAGATATAAATAAATATTGAAGGTATTTAAATTTCACAGATTCATATCTGTCTTTGACTGGATAAGAAACAAATCCTTACAAAATATAATGCACCCTCTAAACATTATGAGTTAAGCCTACCTGATCCAGTAGTACAGTCTCTGGGGACACACAGGGGATCCTGGGAATTGCAGGAGAATATGGCCTGTAGGAGAGGAAGTGAGAACAATGTAAGACAACATCTATTATATTAGGTATTGAGAAAAATAAATCAAAACCAGGACAAACCTGTGTTTCAACACAAACCAGAGTTGTCACCTGCAGACCCCCCATTTACCATATAACACAAAACACATGAGTACACAATGACTTACGTGGTGCCCATGCCACCCTCAAAGTCTCTAAGGGTTTTCTTCGGGGAGAGGAAGTCATCGTCCTGGTCCTTGAAGTCATCGAGCTTCAGATAGCGTGCTCCATCCATCCCAAGCAACTCGTCTCCTGTGGCCAAACGAAGAGGTAAGCAGGGTGGAAACGGGGGCAAAGAGGAAAAAAACGAAAATGGGCAAAGAACAGGCTGCACATAAACAATCAGGAGAGAAAGGGACAAGAGCAGTGGAAAACTGATGCTGATCTCAACTCTCAAGATCTTCCACTCAGTCGTAAGATGTATGTTTCTTTAATCAACTTACAAAAATCTGCCAATGGAATTCACCTTTCTCCCCAGTGCATTTTGACTTGTTTTTTTCCCCCATGTTTTTATGAGTGACAGTATCTTGAACTGTGGCTCCACTTGAATCGGCATACTGATTAAATTCTCGATAGATGAAAGTGTTACATCAACATCCATCCCATCCCTTCACCTTCATGTAACCACTGGAAAATGGCCGCAAAGCAGGCTCAAATATGTTTGACTAAGCAATGGAGTCAAACCAACAACAATGGAAACCAAACACGTGAAAGAAGAGGATTTGTAAGACAGTGAATATCAACACAGTTTAGGACACTGCACGGACGGCAAACTGCAAGGCACCTGGTGACAGCTTTTTTAGTGAGCATGCCCATTACAGATGAAATCACATGTGGTGATGGTTGTTTTCTGTGTAGGAGAAGATACCTCAATTATTAAGGAGGAATGGTATTGAAAAAATAATCATTACAACACCAGTAAACTATAAACCACTTCACAAAACAGAGTTGTTTACAGACAATTAAACATTCAATAGTACAAACAAAAAAATTTAATGTTAAAGAAGAAAAATGCATTACAATTAGACAAGTGCAACAGGAAAACCGATTTAAAAATGAAGCTAGTATATAAAAGTGCTTTGGAATTGTGTTGTAAAGATTCAATTTGATTTGATTAAAGTCTTTGTTCAAAGCAGAAAGACAACTGCATAAACAGCAACTGTGCGTGTCGCTTGCAGGAGCGTGTCACAGATGGGGCTCAGCATGTGTGTAATCAGCTTATTGACCAATTAGGCTGTAAAAGGTAGGCGCACTCAGCTTCAACATGGCTGGATTGGAAGGAGGCTGTTTGTGTTTAAATTGCACAAATACTGGAGTTCTGTCAATAATGAGTCCACGAACAGTTGTGCATTGAACGCTGGTAAAAGGAAAATGTCGTGACTACATGCTGATGAAAAACAGACACTTTTTTTTTTCTCAAATAAATCTCTGAGCAAGAGGGAGAGGAGGAGAGAATAAAGATAGATAAGAAGAAGATAGAAAAGAGCAAACAGGGCTGGAGTTGAGAGCAGAGACGAATTAGAGAGACAATTAGTGACACACAGAGAAAATGAGAATTGCAATGAAGGCACAAGATCACTAGCCACCGGACTGGACAAGTCAAAGATGCAGACACAATCCTACCTAACGTTAGCTGGGCAACCCCTACAAAAACAAATGGAAAAGGGTGTTATAAACAGTCATATACATATTTGAATTCATGGTGGTACTTTGATGTGTCAGTGAACCCCCCCTACAGTCTTCTTATAGCTAAAATAGCAAATCAGAGCTGAAAATTAATTATCAAATCAAATCTGTACAGCTGATGTGTTTCACATAATCAAATTGGACAGCTTACCTTCATCCTCTGATACATCCAAAATCTCGTCTACTGTCTCCGGAAAACTCATCCGATGCTTCTCTGTAGTGATCTGGGAAGAGCAGAGGGATGTTGCAAGAGAGAGGTATGGCAGAGACAGAGGAAGCAGCGAAATGAATAGGAAAGAGAGGAGAATAGATGGCAAATGCTGAATTATTTTGCAAGCAGGTGGAGGAGCGGATCTTGATCAGGACAAGACAATTATTTGATTGAACATCTGAGGCATGGCGTGTCACGGCTTCTTCGTTGCGTATTGGTGTAAACATGTGAACCAAGCATGATGTGTTGCTCACCGTGGAGACAGACTCCTCGGTAACCAGTTTCAGCACATCAATGACAGAGATGTAACCCAGTCGCTTAGCAATACCCAGGGGAGATGTCCCATTCTGCACAGAGCAAGGTGAGAAACAACATGCATATGCATTTTTAACTCCATATTTTTAACTCTGTTTAAAATAAAAAAGCAGTTGATTGTCTCTATAGGAAGCACAGGTACACGTTCACGGCATCTGTTAGTTTGCCAGATGTGAATGTGAATAAACGCACAGAACATTAAATCACAATGCAAATTAATGTAGGTATGGTGCACTTACTAAACATTGCTATAGAGGAGAAACGGAACTCATGTTCACACACAAAGTAATTGCAAACCTACAGACCTACTGTTTGAATCATGTTATGTGACAGGTGTGATAGTGTGATAGGCCAGAAAGTAGATATCATCTCAGAGGGACACCTTCAAAGCATCTTTATTTGTTTTCACATTATCTATACAGTAGGACACATGGAGCAGGATAAGGTATTCTTAAAGGTGTCTCACCGAAGTAATCTCATTGGGCTGGGCTCCGTGTTTCAACAACACGGTGACAATATCAGTATGGCCCTGCTGAGCTGCCTGGTGCAGTGGGGTGTAGCCCATCTGGATAGAAAAAGAGGGAGGGTGGTCGGACAAAAGAAGAAATACGTAGAAAACAGTCTACCCGTCAATGATATTGGCACCTAATGCTAATTGCAGTGGTGCCCCAGCCAATCTGCTCATACTGTTTAGCTAATTGCTGGTGGTTAAACAGTGTTTTGATAAAGCTTCATAGTACCACCACCAAGTGGTACACCATAGTACCACCACCAACAGCATCAAACAAGTAAACAAAAACATGCAGCTAGTTATTATGCCCATAATGCAGTACTACCCATATATATTGTACAAAAGAGATAGATTACCCTCGTCTTGCTATTCACATGAGCCTGCTGCTGCAAAAGGAACTTCACCATCTTGATGTTGCCATAGTGACAGGCCACGTGAAGGGGTGTGTAACCCATCTGAGACAAGGAGCGAGAGAAAGAGAGACAGTTGGCTGTTGCTCAGTAGCTTCATTAATGCCTCCTTATAGACAGCTTGGATCTTGTGTAAACGCGCGTAAAGTCTTACAAACACGAGCATGCGAAAATGTAAAACGGCAGCAGACATGAAAAAAGCTGAAAAAGGATTTGTTTGATAGAGGAATGGAATAATATCAAATTGCAATCTTCATTCCCAGATGGACTTTTATTGGTCTACTGGTTTCGAGAGCAGTTTTACCCGCGAAGCAGCAAAAACGGAGGCTCCTTGATTGACCAACGTGTCAGCGATTCCCACATGACCTTCCTGAGCCACGAGATGCAGAGGGGTCAATCCACTCTGAAAGAATGGGCAGGAGAGATGAGCAATATGGCTTTAAAACAGTATTTTCAGGGAATACTTATATTGTTGGATATGATATAATCTAAAAACCCTTTTTTCCAAAATGATTACAATCAGTTTTAAAGGTGAAAAGCTACATTAATCAAGTTTCACTCTCTGGGATGGATCCACTTTGATCCGTTCTAATGATATACCTTGTTTCCAAGATTTACGTTGGCCTGTTTGGAGATGAGCAGGGCCACCATGTCAGGCCGTCCCTCCTGTGAGGCCAGGTGTAGGGGCGTGATGCCTTGGAGGGACTCGACATTTGGAGTTGCCCCGTTCTGCAGCAGACAACTGGCCACCTCCATCTGGTTCTGCTTGGCCGCTATGTGCAGGGAAGTGTAGCCATTCTGCAGCGAGAAACAAGGACAAACACACACAAGAGTGGGAATGGCTTTTCTTAATGTTGTTCATCTCTGATCTAAGATTAAAACTTGAATGCTGTCATGAGACAGTGCTTCAGAGTACAAAGATTGCCGTGTGAGTTACTGCATGTTTAAGTATCACACACACACATTTGACCTGTGTGTGTGTGTCAGTGATGGGGTGGCATGCTGTGTTGGCCTGCCTGTGTGAGTATGTGCACACACAAATGTGAGCATCTTACTCGCGCAGTGCTGTGTGCCGATCCTCCCTTGCTGACCAGGAGTTTAACAACATCCAGGTTGTTGTGATGGACGGCCACATGAAGCGGTGTCAGACCGTTCTGTTAAACACACACACACAAATACACATGTACACATATATAAACCCACAGGCACACACATACACAAAAACACACAGAAACATGTATATATGAAACACATACCATCTATCAATCAGCTGATATCCCAAAATCAACTCTATGTATGCTCCTTCACAGCCTTGTAAAGAGAGCTTTATTGCTTTTGAGTACTTCAGGGAGCAGTTTGTCTCACCTTCCCAGCTGCATTAGGATTGGCTCCTCTCTCCAGGAGGAGCTCAGCCACGTCCACCTTCCCATACTTAGAGGCCACGTGGAGGGGAGTAAAGCCTTTCTGCTTAGACGGAAACAAAACCAGGAGAGAGAGATTCCATGCTTATCATTATAACGCTAGCCTGTCCCTGAGTATAATCTACAATTAAGGTAAAGTAAAGTCTCCAAGCACAATATAATCCATGTCATGGCTTCTACTCCACCTTTGTCATCTTTGTCTGCTGTGCCCCAGCATCCAACAATATTCGAATAGTGTGGACATGTCCTTCACGTGCAGCGATGTGTAAAGGTGTGTGGCCTGCGGTTGTAGCTGAGTCGGGGTTGGCCTTGTGCTCAAGAAGCAGTTTGACAAGCTCCTTGTGGCCCATGCGGGCCGCACAGTGTAGGGGTGTCTGGTCATCCTGGACCAGAGGAGAAAGAGGTCAATTTATGTTTCAAACAGAAAAAAAATGATATCATTAAGCTGTGGGTGATGAAGTAACTTTTAAAGTAACTTCCGTTTCTCTTTGAAGAAGCTTTTCCTGCACCTTCTAGAGGCAAAGACTGAATGGCAGCTACAGATAAAAACATACAGAACAAACACAAACACGACTTGTACCTTCGCCCTGGCATCCACTTGTGCTGCGTTCTGCAGCAGGAACTGTGCAACTTCGCAGTGTCCTGCTCTCGAGGCCATGTGGAGCGGAGTCTCCACTTTCTGGTGTAGATGAATACAGGCAACCAGTCACACAAATTACATAATAATATGCCACTTGTATGTAACTGAGATTTACAGTTCATTATTCAATTACTACATATTGCCTGTAAGTCTGTTATTTAATTTGAAACCAGTCTGGTTAATCTTGTTCACTGGTCTAGGCAAGTTTATTTGTTCCAGTAATTTAGAAACAATTCCTGTTCATTCGGCAATATCATTAACAGCCTGGCTGTCTGTGCTGGCGAGAACAAGGCTTAATCCATCTATGGCTAATTGCGGAAAGTTTGACCTATGAAATTAATCTTCTCAAGTAATTAATTATTAAATTGAGTATGGAATCTTAAAAATGTTAACACAAAGAGTGTCAACATTTGAAATTGGACAACTTGAAAAAAGATTAAAAAATCAATTCACTCAAATGGCAATGTTGGAAAGAAAATAAGGACTTTTCAGGGTAGAAAAGGGGGTTCTAACCACATTGGAAGCATTTGGTGAAGCCCCTCTCTGGAGCAGGTTCTTCACTATGTTTAGGTGGCCCATGAAAGCTGCTACATGAAGAGGAGTGAGACCAGACTGCATACACAAACACAGGCAGAGAAGAAGAAGGCGTCAATGCAAAAATGTAGCACATTCCTTGTTATTTCAAAGCCATATAAGCTACAAATTATCTACCACTGCTTGACTTTAAATGTAGAAAAGAAAGAAATAAAATAAAAAATTACCAAAAAATACCAAAAAATGCAAACATACGCTTGTTACAAAAGACAAGGAATGCTTTTTGAAAGTCAAAAACTTTTCTTTCTGCCAGAAGAGTGGAAATTTGTTGGACATTTTTCAGACTCTGTCCCTGGTGGTCACGTCGTCTCACCTCTGTGACAGCTTCTAGGGAAGCAGAGTGCTTTAGCAGCAGGTCCATGGACCGCATGTGGTTCTTCTTGCAAGCAATATGGAGAGGTGTGAAGCCATTCTAGAAACACAGAATAAAGAGTTCACGACTAGACTTCACATGTGTACAGTCTTGAAGCCAGAATCACTTCATCGCTTTTTGATCCAAAAATTCTTCTACTACAGGTTAAAAAAGCTTCAATGTTGCTTTTTTTTTACAGCAATACTTTAATACCACAGCTGTCTCCCTACAGATGATTGTTTGATGTGGAGCGCTGCCAAATGAATACAGATTAAAACACTCAAGAGTTTGTAAAAGACTGGTTTTCCTTTTAAGCTTCTGCACGTCTTCAGTTAAATAAAAATAAATCTGCACCCATTATGAAATTGATCTGAGCAACACAAACATTATTAGTAAAAATGTCACAGTAGATGAGTAAATTATACCTATAAAAGTAGATTAAGAAATAAACCATTGCTGCATGTACTTCCTCGCAACATGAAGCTCAGCATAGACATATACAGTATTGCATATGAAAGTCATTTAAAAGGAACACCAAAACAAACAACAAAAGTTACCAGAGCGCGTGCATTGGCTTTGGCCCCCTTGTCCAGTAGGACTTTGGCCATCCGATGGTGACCACAGTGGGCTGCTACATGAAGAGGGGTTAAATGGTCCAGTGTGATATCATCAATCTCAGCGTTGTACTGCAGTAGCTGCCTGACGCAGTCCATGTGATCCCCCTGAGCTGCCATGTGGATGGGGGACAAACCATTCTGTAAGAGAGAAAGAATGGGATGCAGACAGAGGCAGGGAAGTAGTCAATAAGATTCAGTTTCCTGTATTCAGGAAAGCAAAGTATGAGTCCATTAAATCAGCACATTGTGCTAAAATTACTTTGCAAATAATCCAACTGGCAAGGAATTTTGTGGCCATAATAGCTGCACACAGTATGCTCATGCATGGCTCAGATCTAGGATGCTCAGCAAACAAATCAACTTGTCAGGCATCTTGAGTTTAGCCAAAGTTGGATGAAAGTGCATGCGTTTCTAGAAAGACGGCTTATGTGCTGATTTCCTGATGGAATCTCACTCAGTAGTCAGATTATTTCACAAATTTTGCCTTAACAGTAAACCGTGAGGACCATTGCTGATTACTGAATGCTAAGAATCAGCCACAGCGATTGCTAAATTCACTTACTTTGGTTTTGGCCTGGATGGGAGCACCGTGTTCCAGCAGGATCTCAAGGATGCGAACATGACCATTCCTGGCTGCACAGTGGAGAGGAGTCAGCTCATCCTACAAAGAAATTAGTAAAGAAAAAGAGAGACCGGGAGAGTAATAAAAGTGTTAAGAGACAGACAGATGGAGGAAATGGCTATTGGGATGGCATTAAGCGTGTATAAATGCCACAATGCCAGAGGGGAGTGGAGCTCAACAGCACGCTACCTTAGTTTTGGCATCAATCTGTGCTCCTCTGTCCAGCAGTAGTCTGACCATCATCACATTGCCCCTCCTGGAGGCTATATGAAGGGGTGTGATGCCATTCTGGAGAAGTAGGGGCAAGACATAAGACACCTGTATCACCATTTCTAATTGCCTTTGGATCACTTTACAATATGACAAGGCAAAAAAATATAATGAAAGCTGTTTTATTAAAATAAACTAAATGTGAAGGGAAAGTGCCTTTCTGTCTCCTTTATAATATTCTTCTCTCAACACACAGTCCTTGAACCACACATATCTTTCCTCTCATATGAAGTTTTTGATCCTACAGCCGAGACAAACTGACCTTGGGGGTGAAGTTTACATTGGCTCCTCTGTTCAGCAGCAGCTGGGCTACGCTCATGTTCTCATAGTGGGCTGCAATATGGAGAGGTGTGAAGCCAGTCTACAGAGAAAGAGACGCATTGGGAAAAGTTCGAGGATAAAATCTATTTATATCACTATTAATAAAACAAGGTTACAACAACATGCATGACACAGCTGAAATAGTTTAGGGACATAAAGTTAGAAAGAAAAGTTAAACAGCAGCCCAAATTATTTTGTAATAGTGTGTTTGGAAGATTATTTCTATAAGATTTCTATAAGATAAGATAAACATTTTTATTTTTATAGTGATTTGCATTAAGAAAGCTGTGGCCCCTAACTGTCAGTCCTTTAGTATTTGCTTCATTTATGGAAATTGCATTATGTTCTGCTCTTGCAATGTATTTTTCTTTTCTTTTTGACTGTAAAGCATTGCACAATCTCAGTGAGGGTATACCTTGCTGAGAACATCAGCGTTGGGGTCGTTCTGCAGGAGCACTGCGGCGGTGCGCGTGTCGTCGTTTCGGGCCGCGATGTGCAGCGCAGGAAGGCGGACCTTGCCCTTGGTGCCATAGTTGATGAGCAGTGCCACGACATTTTCATGGCCCTGCTGGAGGGCTACTGCCAGCGGAGTGAAGCCATCCTGTGAGACGGGGATAACGAGTAAAAGAGATGGAGAGATGACAGAAAAAGTAGGAGAGATGGGGAGGGAAAAAGGGACAAAGTGAATTCAACAAAATGTAATATTCTTGGCATGCAACATGCATTTATATTAAATCTATCCACATTTACTTACATATTACTTATAATCAGAAATGTCCCATTATTCAAGATAATTAGGCAACATTTCCTTTGATACATAAAAAACAGAGGGACAATGGGCATGGTGTCCATTGGAAAATTGTCCCATAATGTTTGTTCACAATTATAGGTGGCACAAATGACAGCTGTGGCATTTACAGGTCATTTGCTTGTTTCGAACCAAATAAGTAATGCTCAGAATTACTTGATAAGGATTTTGTTTTACAATGTAACACATTCCCACCCCTCTGATAGAGTATATTTGAGCCCTGTGTAAGAAGAAAACACCTTTTGCAAGAAGTTTCACTTTACTAAACTATCTCTGCTACTTTTTCTTGCAAAGGTACTATAAACACTTAACAGTGTCTCACAGTACCTTTCATGCAATGCATGATAGCACACACACCCTTGATGTTTGAGGAGATAATTGCTAATCATTAGCGTTGCTGGTCTCAGACAAACTCAGAGACACGTACCTCAGTTGGGAGACTCTGATTGGCACCGTTCTCCAGCAGGAACTTGACCACATCTAAGTGATTCTCCTGTGCTGCCATGTAGAGAGGACTGAAGCCTTTCTGTAAGGACACAAATATATATACAGTTACACACACACAAACACACGATACTATTGCAAGATGTGATGTCAGAAAAACACACACATCTTCATACATACATGGATTTGAGACTCAGCTGACCTGAGAAATAAATAATTAACAGGTGTTGGTGTTCACAAGGGCGCACACACACGCACACTTGTCCTTGCCGATACTGTGTGTAAATATATGGACTGTGTCTCAAGGAATACGCAAATACATGCATACACAAAGACTTCGCTCGCACACTCTTCCCTCGCTTGCAGTGACTCACATGTGACTGGGCATTTACGTTGGCACCGTAGTTGACGAGCTCAGCCACCACTTTCTCCTGTCCTGCCAGCGCTGCGATATGGAGAGCCGTGTTCCCTTTCTGGAGGTCAAACGCACACACACACACACACACACACACACACACACACACAGAAAGAGAGATAGAGAAAAATGAAAGTGAATGAGAGGAAAAATCTTGCAACCTAATGGCCTAGATCTCTACACTGTTAATTTGACATTGAAATACAGCTATTGGATTGTATTCATACAGCATATAAGATAAAAGCAGTGCCATTTTGTTCATATTTACATTTTAGGCATTTAACTCAAGAAGTTCACCTGAAAGCAAAGGCCTACACTGCGAACCTTAAAACAAAGTCAAGTTTTATCACGAAGTACTGTGAGTATCCTGACATTTTTTGAAAGTATTGATTTAGAAAAAAGTTGGAAAAGATAGAAAAATTGGCTTTGAGGAAACATTGCACATACATGTTTGAAAATATAAAAACACTTCAGTAAAGGATTTTTGTTGATAGGAAAACTGATTTGAACAGGTTTGTTAAAGATTCAGACCATCCAGTTCTGGTGGCATGACCTTAATTCTTGGGCGGCAGTTGTCAGCGCTTTATTCACTTCAGTTCAGTATGAAATGCTACTTTAGTTTAGTAAGTGTGCAGGGAGAACACAGTACCTTGGTGGTGGCTTCCAGCTCGATGCCAGCGTGCAGAAGCTCCAGGACCATTTTGACGTGACCTTCTTTAGAGGCCAGGTGTAACCCGTTGAGACCATTCTGAGGGAGACATTTGGGAGAGATTTGGTCACATTAGACTTAGAAGAAACATATGCAGATAGGATATGATAATCCTGTTAATTAACTGAAAAGTGATACCACATCTCTCAGGGCAACTTAATGAGTTAAGTTGTGGTCCTGTGAGTTAGTGTAATAATATATACACGCGCATGTGAAGCTACACATTCTACTCATTAATTGATTAAAGGAACAGATCTGTGCAAAGATCCCTCAGAAATCTCTAAACATTCCTGTGGAGGCCATCCATGGCCGCCTTTGGCTTTGTCCTCTCCTTTTCCTTGATCGTTGTGGTCTTGGCCTTAACCAGTGGCATAAAGTATCTCATGCCCTTTCAGAATTACCAAAATGTGCTATTAAGCGTCTGACAAACCAGACTGTAATGTGTTGGACTTCTGAACATTGTCAAACTCCCAAGTTCAAATTCCATCTGTTTTAAACAAAACCACTTTACTTATTGATTTACTAATTGAATTTAGGAAGGATGAGAAAAAGCAACATGCTGAATCCTTCATTCTCATGTCCCTGTGAGCACTGAAGCTGTGCAGAACATCACTCCTCTTGTTACGGCATCTCTAAAAATAACTGATAAACCCACAACGGCAGCAGGAGGACAGAGTTCTGACATAATGAACAACCTGATGACACTGATGAATAAGGAGGAGAGCGGGGGATGGGGGCGGGCAGACAAGTGTTTTATCTCAACATTGTTTGTGTGATGGCCTCTCTGGCTGGCTGGTTACATATTGAATTAGCAAAATCTGAGCTGCAACCTGCCTGCTGTAACCAATCTGGCCACCAGGAGTCTCTGTTATCCGCACTGTTGTCACGCTGCACATCATACTGCTGGTGTCACTCAATTCGGGGGGGGGGGGGTATCACAGCCTCTATATGAGCAAGCGCACAGTGATGGGAAACAAAATGTGCATCAGTGGCAATAACACCAACTGTTAAATGCAGCGTGCGAACG
>JAVQJF010022241.1:0-42114 GCA_036023855.1 Gadopsis marmoratus | reverse complement strand
TGCAGTGTTACAGCAGCACAGGTGATAGTACAACAAGTATTATAGACGTATAGCATGCAAAAGAAAAATATAAAGTAAAAAATATGTGTGTATATATGTGTGTGTGTGTGTGTGTGTGTGTGTGTGTATATATATATATATATATATATATATAAGAAAATACAGAATTTACATTATTGCACATATGAATATCGGTATTGCACATTGTGTGAGTTATCAGTTCTCAATTCTGGATGTGTTATGATGGGCAGTGTTGATTGTAAAGTTGTAAAGTCTGACTGCAGCAGGAAGGAAGGACCTGCAGTATCTCTCCGTGGGTGAAGCAGTCTGTCACTGAAGGAGCTGCCCAGTGTTATTAAAAAGCCCTGCATGGGGTGGGACGTGTTGTCCATCAGAGATGATAGCTTAGCCATCATTCTCTCCGTCACCACCTCCACTGGATCGAGGGGGCATCCCAAGACAGAGCTGTCCTTCTTAACCAGCTTGTTTAGTCTCTTCCTGTCAGCAGTCGAGATACTGCTGCCCCAGAAGACCACACCATAATAGATGGCTGATGCCACCACAGAGTCAAAGAAGGTCCTCAGCAGTGTCTCCTGCACTCCAAAAGACCCAAGTCTCCTTAGGAGATAGTCTACTCTGTCCTTTGTTGAACAGTGCATTGGTGTTGTCTGTCCAGTCCAGTTTATTGTTCAGGTGAACACCCAGGTACTTGTACGATTTCACCCTCTCGATGTCCATTCCCTGGATGTTCGCTGGTGCAGGAGGGGAGTGGTTACACCTGAGGAAATCCACCACCAGCTCATTGGTTTTCCCTGCATTGATCTGGAGGCAGTTCTACTGACACCAACCCACAAGGACCTGGATCAGTTCTCTGTACTTTCTGTTGTCTCATTTTATTACAGTTTCTTGTGTTTGTTCAATGGATGCAGTCAATCGTTAAGGACACTAATAAATTCTGTGAAAGCTTAAAAAGTGATACTTAGTCAGTGTCTGGAAAAATGTCCAAACAGTAACCGACACCAAATGACATCAGCTATCTGGTACAGTGGCTTATTTAATGCTATCACAAGGGGGCGCCAAAGTGAGATATTATCTCATCTACCCACTAGTGCCAACTTGTAAGTAATGTGTGTGTGTGTGTGTGTTTGTTCCTTTGTCCTAGTCTCCAGCAGGACTATAAGAAGCAGATGTTGACAGCGGCTCACGCACTTGCAGTAGATGCCAAGAACCTGCTGGACGTTATCGACCAATCACGGCTCAAGATGATGGCCCACTCCCGCCCACACTAGCCCCACATCTGCTGAGCAGCGGTGGACTAAAGGCTCCTGGCTAATGACATCAATCATGATATGTGAGGGCTGTTGGAGCCGACTGCTTTACATAAAAGGAGAAAAACAATGGCTCTGATACTTTTACAGTCTGTGAAGAATCATTAGATGTTGAATCCTGTGTAAGCTGAGGTAGTCGGGTCATCTGGGATAAAACTCTCCACCACTGTGACTTCCGTAATACAAGAACAGAGCAAAAACGCTTCCTGAATCAGGGACTCGGCAGCTTCACGTAATGATGAGAGGAGGAAGAGTGATGGCTATGGGTCTGGACCTGAGCCAGATTCCTGGCGCCAGGTTTAAGAGGTTTAAAAACCTCTGACAGAAACAGGATCAAGGGAGCGATTGGATCTGTATTTGTTGACATCAGGTGGATTAGTCTTAGTGGAATACAACTCTCAAGCAAAGCCATCAGAACCTGTTTGGACTGCGTTTGATCTGCAACATATCTGCATGACACATCACCGTGGGAATGGACTTAGACGTCAGCCAGCAGCCATGTCACTACATTTGTTGATATTGTGTGTTCTGGCCCCTGGATGTGAACTTTCTCCTCTGTTGAAATACCTCCATATCACCTTGGATTCATTCACTGTCATGTGTGGCGGTGCTTTGAGTGGCTGCTTCGACAAGGAAGTTCACAGTAAAGAAAGTCCTGGTTTGGTTTGGAGAAGCAGCCTCCCACCCTCCATCACTCCTCCCGTTAGTCTCTCCACCATCCATCCCGTCTTCCCTCTGTTTCACCAGGTTTTATTTATAGACTCAGAAATTGCAGAGGGAGAGACAGGAAGAACATATTATAACTTGAGGACAGTCTGCTTCCTGAAGAAAGGACACACTATCCTCCTCTTTCCTCTTATTTCACTCACTTTTCGTTCCTTTTGCTCTCACTGTTCCTCTCCTACCTAAAGTCTTCCTCAACTCGTCTCTGCACAGGTTTTAAACACCCCAAATGTGAAGAATCAAAAATCTGTCTGGGTAAACACCGCAGACTGGAAACTCCCTGCTCGCACTCAATTTAGTCTACTCATTTCTTTTTTTTTTTTTATGCAGCTGGCTCCATGTTTTTTGTGTTATCAGCAGTCACAGTCTTCTTCCTGTATACTGATATTCAATCCCAGCATCGACTCTGAGGAGCCAAAACTGGATACTTCCTCTTCGTCAAGGAGGAAGAGCAGGACATCATATCTCAGACTGGTCACTGAGATTGACTTCTAGTCTGTTTCTGTGAGGACAGTGTCTCCTCTAATTTTTTCTCCTCACCTACAGCCCCAATACTGTTCAGTTGTTCCTCATGTAAGACTTGTGTCGCACCTTTAACTGTCCCCTCACACACCGGTATCACAAAGTGAATTTACTGGGGATACAAACAAACCTCACAACTGGAACCTTTGTGCTTTGAGTCCCAGTTTCCATCAGGTGTAACTCTTTAAATATGTCCCTCCAAACAACAGGGGAGCAAACACACATGAAATGTGGAGCCACATGACGAACTTGTCTTACAGACACAAAACACCGAACTGAAAATACAGCAGATCACACGTGTCTTTGTTAATACTGACCCCACATGGAGTATGACATACTGCTATATGAAATATACTGGTGACTGTATTGGTATAGCATGATATACTGGTATGGAGAAGAGCATATTTGCACAGCACCAAAAAAAAAAAAGTCCTAACTCTTTTAACCCTATTTTACTCAGATTGGATTTCCATGTTCAGCCAGCAAGAACACAAATATCTGGGTTTTATAGGGATAAAAAATGTTTAAAAAAACCAAAACAATCTATTTTATCTCCTTGTTGTTGTGTAAATCTGCTCATGTTGGTATATTGTAAGCTATACTGGTGTGTATCACTGGTGAATTGTACAGAACCCGTACTAGTAAACACTGGTTTTTATTTTGTCTTCTGGGCTAAATCAGCCATCTTGTCAAATAGGAGGGGAAAAAACAATGAAATAAAATCATGACGAAATGGAAATCAGAGTGTCCCCATTCTTGTTCATGATAAAGATTTATTTGAAGCACTGCATTTCAGGGTTTATATCTTCAGTATCTGGAGTTAGAGTTTAAGTTAATGTTAATGTTGGCATGTGGAGGGAGGCTCCCAGCTGTGGTCCATTTTGTATTTCATTTAAATGTTATTTTAAAACATCCAGAACACAAAATTACATTTAATTAAAGTTCTGCGGGGCGTTACTTCTCCTGATGTATTTCCAAGGAAGTATAAGCGTTGAAAAAACTTTATGCAATGAGAGTCATAGCCTTAATTTAACAAATTTTCATTCACATTTAAGCATAAGCTCCAACGCTATTGCAGAGCTAAACCGTCTTTACATGATACATTATTACATAATATTAAAGTAGCAGGGTAACTGAGCGTATAGGTTCCACAGCTTTCGGCATGGTTGGTTTCTCCCACTGACCTCAGTGTGACAGCAGTAATAATACACCCACAATCGACAGTAGCAGTGCTGTGTGTGTATGTGGATGGACT
Source organism: Gadopsis marmoratus (assembly GCA_036023855.1). Taxonomy (NCBI): domain Eukaryota; kingdom Metazoa; phylum Chordata; class Actinopteri; order Centrarchiformes; family Percichthyidae; genus Gadopsis; species Gadopsis marmoratus. The sequence goes on along the minus strand of JAVQJF010022241.1, from coordinate 38,286 downwards.
CGGCTCTACTCAGGTTGCACATGTGCACTGTACATGTGACCCACACTACCTCACTATGGCTTTCTCCGTGCCTGAATCACACACACGGGGGAATTCAGATATTTCTGAGAACTTGCGCATACAGCACTGTTCCTTATCTAACAGTGCAAGCAAGAATCAAAACCAGGCTCCTGATTGTCTCCTCCTGCATTCAAATCAACAAAGTCTGTCTGACTAGAGAGGAAGAAAAGAACTAACTGGAGAAACCTTTATGACTCACCATGAAGTCACATCCATAAACCAAAATGGATATTTCCAGCTACTCCCTAAGACAGCATTGTCCAAACTTGTCAGGCTGTCTTCTTTAATTATAAAGAGCACGGAGTGTTGAAAAGGTGGCTGCATACTGTTCATCCCATTCAGTCTATTGTTCTGCTCTCTTAAGTCATCCAGCTGATGCATGACACTAAACACATACACATCTAAGGTTTATATATATATACACTATATGCACCATAGGATTCATTCATTCAAAGTTACAAATCTTAAAATAAACATTTATGTGATGTTATTAATTACAATAAAGAAAGAGTATAACTCTATTACAGCATATAATGTGCACTGATAAATACAATATTTCCTTCAGCAACACAGCCTCCCTGATAATAAAACCCCCTCTCGGTTAATTCTGGATAAATCTTTCATAATCTGTTAATTTACTATCATGTAACTAGATCTTGCTATGGTTTCACAAACACTTGCTCTTTATATATCTACTGTCAATCACAGACACAGTGTGGCTTATTGAGTAAAAGCAGCTGCTAACTGAGACACCGTCTGTGTGCCTGCAGTCTGACCAGATTATGTCGTGACTTTCAGTGTGTTCAGCTCAGCCTGTGGTGCAGAACTTCAAGTGTTGGGCAACTCCTGTTTCTAACAACAACAACCTCTATGAATACATGTAGAAGGGGAAACTACTGAAATAAGAAAAACAGGATTAAAGTGTAGACATTAAAGCGGCTAAAAATTTATATTTTATATATAAGCCTATTAGCCAATGACACAAATATGTGAAGGTGTGATTACACTGAAACCAAATTTATTTATTAAAACCACATCCCTCAGACAAAATTATGAACTCATTTTGTTCTTCCCACTGGCTTCTGCAAACACTGCAGAACTACAAAATTTTTGGTTATAAAATAAAATAAATGAGTGCTTGCTACTTAGAAAATCAAACACTTACCTGACCTGACCAACAACATCACACCATCCCTGGCTAACAGTGAACATCGACTGCCACCCTAGTCACTGTGAATAAAAAACAAAAATCAGAAATATGTCAATAAATAATTTTTTTTACAAAATGAATATGTGGATTCATGCCATCCTCATATCTGTCATATCGCATCTGTCTAATGAATGCACCAGTACACACCTAGCACACATACACAAACGTACTTTCTTTTAGGACTCTCTGGCAATTAACATTTATTTCCTGACACCCAACCTGACACAGTGAGGATATACAGTCCCAACACGTGCGTGCACATGCACACACACACACACACACACACACACACACACGCATAGCATGTGAGCAAAGTATGAAACTTCCTTAAAGGTTTGTCTCTTGGTTGCATGTGTTGATAGGCACACTGGCACACGCACACATCAATCCACACAGTAGCTGATTTGTTCTCATATACATAAAACATATTTTATTCCATATTATAAAAATGTAACAAGCAGGGTGCATTGCCAAAAGGATCAAAATAAAATAACTTTTGAAAATCGTTGTAAATTATTCTCCAGCTCAGGCAGTTCAGTCAGCAAAGAAGCAGAAATTAGCGCAGACATCCGTGTAAATACAAATACAGGAAACAGCTTGATAAGATTCATTTACAGTTCTGTGCTTATGCTTTCCATAGGTAAATGTTTCTCATAATACGTGATGCATTTATGTATGCTGAGTGACAGGGAACATAGTGATACTTTAAACAAGCAGCTATACTGTATGTTGCAAGTCAAAATGCATTGCAGGGACTGTATAGACACATGCCATCAGGATACTTGCAGTAAGTGGTCAACTTGCTGGCAACATAGTAGTTAACATTGCAAAGTCAGTCTTTTTAAAATAATTGTACAGTACATTGACAGTGGAGATAAATCCGAATCTAATACATGAGGGTGAACATTAAGGATGACAAAATACAGCAAAGACCCACCTGTGTGTCTCTCGTTACACACTTGTGTGTGTTGCAAAGCCATGCAATGTTCAAACCACAGGACATCATTTTAAATTCTAGCCAGAATCACAAAGCTTCCAAAGAAACCAAACCATATATGTCATTGTGCAGAATAATAATATTCATTGGATGTAATGGTGCAACCATAAAAATGATGCTGTCTTGGGTTTGAATATTTTAGTTTATATAAGCGCAAAGCTTCATATAACTTCAAAGAAATGCTTTTCTTCCCCTCTAAATCATTTTAACAGACATTTAAGCCTCCATTAGGGGCCACGCCAGCTTCAGGGAAATCCTGGAACAAGCATACAGTACAGAATATACTGTATGTGTTTAAATCTGTACAAAAGGTATTTCTTAAAGTCAATTTTAAAGGAAGAACCATGGCTCAGGCTTAAGACCCAGTTTACCCCCCCCCTTATGTGTGCATAAAGAGCAGAATCAAGCAAATGCACATTACGACTATATGATATGATGCTGTCGATGTTTTTCTTCAGTGCAGAGTGATCTGTAGATGAATGAGTTCAGTCACTGTAGTAGTAAAGGGGAGGCTTCACTGATGCCAAGCAAAAAGCAGCAGCACCATGAGTGTACAGCAGTGCAGCGTCAGAAGCAGAACAGCTCATCCTGGATCAGTTTGAAGCTGCTGTGGGGCACACATGGCCAAGTGTCCTGCCTGAGTCTCCCTTTCACGTCTTCAGTGTTGTTCCGAAGATGGGTTTTGTGTGTTTTGTGCATTCACTTTCTGAAAAAAGGGAAGTAGAATAATTTCTCGTCTCCTCACTGAGTCTTTAGTTTCTTGCTGTGGGTCCCGGACTCTCGCCTTCTGGCTTTGGGTGCATAACGCCTGGTGGAGATATGAGATGAAAGCAGGATTGTATTGTTGTTATTTCAGCAAGTTGGAACACACACAAATCCAGACAAAAGTTATTCAGGTGGATGGTGTTTAGAAAACCCTGGTGGATGGACTGAAAACACAACCGGGCACCGGAGTCCCCCCCGGCGTTTACATGTTCTTTGTTAATGTGTATGTTTTGCAGTATTGTGTGTGGAGTGTCCTGCCTTCGCTGGTAGAGGTAGAGGAAGAAGAAGAGCTCATCTCTGAAGCAGGAAAGTTGGTGAGAGGAGGAGAAGGATCCAGAAGAGGAGAAGAAGGAGGCACAGGAGCACAGATCTGAGATCAGTGTGTTCAATCCCTGTTGAGGAGAGGAGAGGAGAGGAGAGGAGAGGAGAGGAGAGGAGAGGAGAGGAGAGGAGAGGAGAAAATAATTAACCCAACAACCGGCAAAAGCCATCTAAAGACTCAAATCACAGAGTTTAATCAAAATTGTTAACTTACAACAGTAAAACATTGAATTCACTGTGAAATAGAGGAGGATCAACAACATTCAATGTGGGAGCCTTTCAATACAAAGATCCAAGAAAAGGTTTGAGAACCAAAACACAAAGGTGATCTGCTTTTGGCTGCACAGAGTATGTTACTACTACTCACTCTGTACATCAACACTGTCCCCTGCAGGTGGCTCACAGACTTCAACTGATCCAGACAGAGGGGTGGAGAAATACAAAGACAAAGCATCAGATGGCAGTAATTTACAAGATTTAAATGGTTCAGCTTGACTAAGCACTATAGGTAATTAATACACTTATAAATGCCAGGTTTTGACACCTGTGGTGAAGTTGCAGGACAGACCTTGTGGTTGATGAAGAGCTGCGGGGCCATAGACAGGAAGCCAAAGGCATACACTCCTGAGAGCAGAGTTAAAGTGTCAATACACAGTGCACACTAGGGGTTAATATTATATCAAAAGCATGAGCTTTATATTATAAGGAAGGTTAACATGAATACTCTGATGTACACTGATCAACATAAATTATCTGCTAGATCATATAGATGAGCTTGTTTCAGTGGTACATACCTGTCACGAGGCTGTTGATCAACCAGGAATAGTAACTGTCAACATAATACAATTTTAATGTTGATCTAATAATCAGAAGTGAATATATAGTGTATGTCCTATATGTGTAATAGCTGCCAAGCTTGTGTACATAACAGCATTCATATTAGAACAGATTTTAAAACCAAAAGCACCTTATTTTTATTCAAGAAACATTCAGGTCTGATTTGAATCTGACTGCTTAAAACGCTTCAGTACAGCAGGTGGAGAGGAAGCACGATGTCTCCAGGAAAGCGTTTGTATTGAAATGTTACAAATAGACTGCACAAATGAGTGTGTGACATTTAGTAGCCGTGAAATAAGACAACATGTAAACTATGGGCCAATGACAGACGAGTGAACAATACGGTGATCAGCTCACCTCTTTTGGCGTAAGTAGGCCAGTGAGAAAATAGCTCCACTGATACACAGAGGATAGACCAAGTAGGACAAGTATCTGGACGCCTAGAGAGAGAACCACAGACGAAATATCCAAATGACGCAAAGACCTGTGGCAGAATATAAAGTCAGAGCTCTAACAGAAGAGAAAAAGACACCTGTGCATCATACTCCACTGTCTTCCTTTCTTCTTCATCCAGCTTATTTACCTACACGGTGAGAGACGAGGCAGAGTTTTAAAAATAAAATGACTAATTACCTGCGTCACATTTTTCTGTACAATCAAATGATATCACTCTACACATGTTAAAACTATACTACTACTATACTCACATGGAGCCTGGAGCTTTTCCACTGAAACTGGATGTTAAACACTGTAAACACCTTCCATACCTGACCGGATGACAGATTAGTTTTGTGTTTTAGTTGTTATTTATTTGACACTTTCTGTTGGAGGATGACCGATTAAAGTAAATACCTCTACGCACGCTCCCAGGCCAATGGGAAGCAGCACCAGGAGACTGGTCTCCTCGAGCAGATGGAGGAAAATCAGCAAAGTACTGAGACTACGCCACAAGACTACAAACAGAGAGGGGAGAGACAGAGGGAACAGTTGGGCTCTAACTGCCTTACTGTGGCAGATCATTTGCAGAGAAGCGATCATTTAATGTTGTTCATAATTGCCAGAAAGCCCTGTGCAAGAAGGCATTTGGTATTGCACACTAGTTTAAAAAGACAAGCTTGTATAATTTCATGATTTTCTTACCCGACTTTCTGGACATCCCCGCCATGCTCTTCTTTTTTCTCCACGAGCTGATGTCATTTTTAAGAGCCAAGAATTCACAGATGAGCTGCAGACAACCAGAAAAAATAACCATCTTTTAATTTGACAGTGCTTCATTTGCAATGTGCCTGAGTTGCCGCATGCCCCTCATAACACACTAAGCTGCACGTACAGACTGGGATTTATAAAATAACTCATGAAACTATGCATCAGGTGGATTCTAATATGTGTTTTTTCTCTTACTTGTAGAGCTGTGATGAGTGCAGTCAACACTAACAGGTAGAGGTTGGAGCCCACCAAAGTTTCTTTGATCTCATCAATGTTCTCCTCTGTGAAACCTGGATGAACACAAAGGATTTAGTGAAGACCACATCCTGCAGGAGAACCCATTTAATAACTCTCCAGATCATTACATATGTGTACCAGCTTACCAAACTGTCGCAGGGAATAAACCACGTCCTGTAGATGCACCCAGAACCTGAATCCCCTCAAAGAGATTCCCTCGTAGGACACAGTCAGAGGGAGCTGAAGTGTGCTGCCGCTGATCTCCTATGAGTGTATGGACAGATGGACAGATGTAAGGTCACAGTCATTTCATTCAAATCCCAGGATTTATTAGACAGGGTTTTTACTAAGTGTGTAAAAATCGCCCTACCACGAGGTCTCTGACTCTGAAGCTGAGCTCGTTCACCAGCAGAAGAGGGAGGTAGATCATCTGACGGCCATCCTGAGAGCTGCAAGGAGAGACAGGAAGAAGGTTTCTGATCAACAGTCAACCCTCCACTCGCACGTTTTTTATTTTTACAGAATAGCAATCATGCTGGTAAAAGCGGCGACATATTTTCAGAGTATTTGATGTCTTAGAAGTTCTTAGTTGTTCCTGACTTTGTTCTAATCTTTGCTTCATCTTGTTATTTGCTCAATAATTTGACCAACCTGAAAGTTATTCAAATAAAAGAAATTCATCTGAGAAGGAAAAGTTACACTTTGGCTAATTCTTCACAACTTATGCGACCTGTAACGAGTGGCTGCAAATTTCTTCCATTTTAAGGGGTCGTAAGAAAAGGTTGGGCACCACCAATATATACGACATATAGTATGATATAGGTTATACTGTACAGGTTATACAGATAATATAGATGCTTTAAGTGGATCCCTGGCTGAAAGCTTTCCTCAGTAAATTAGCACAGACTGGAGGCTGTGGATGCTTTTTTGACGTTATATATTGTATATCATTCTTTTATATTACTTAAGAACACCAGTTACATGTTTTTTTCCCATTTTTAATAAACTGCATTCAAAAAGAGCAGAAAAAATTGTCTGCATATGTTGGGTTTTCTCACGCTGCTGAGAAGCTGCAATAAAGCAGAAATCAGCATCACTCTGATCACCTGGCTGTGACCTCCAAAGCTTCATGTGACTTACACTCTCATGTAGCGCCGCACATCACTAGGAAGCCCCGCCTTGTTGAAGGTAAAGTCCTCTGACATCATAGTGACTGATAGGTGAGGTCTCCAATGGGTCACAGGATTCTCTGATCTGGGACTTGGCCTCTGATGGAGCCACAAAAATCACTTATTTGCAGATAGGCCTACACCTGTAAAGTGTACACGGTGGCTGAAATATGATAGGACCATGACAGATATGGATTTACGTCTTACCTTCTGCGTGTCTCTCTGCATTTCTGTGTGTGTGGGAGGGATGTAGGTGGTGAGCTGAGCTGCGTAGTGGACTTCTCTGCTGTCCTCCAGAGGTGAAACACCAGCTTTGTGAACATACACGACTGCATACAGAGTGCCATTAGCTCGTGTCTCCTTTGGCAGAGAGACATTCACCTGCCTATGGAGAGAGAGACAGAGAGAGAGAGAAATGTGTAAGTGAGAAAAAGCAGAGAGAGAGACAGTAAAACAGCCAGCCTCATGGACAAATATGCTTTTTTTTGCTCTTAATTGGGCGAATGCTCACCAGTATGTCTACAGTGGAAGAGTATACACTCCTCTAATGGTAATGTACTACTCCTTACAAATAAACACTTAATCAACACCGTTTGCAGCCACTACAGTGACTGAGATCCTTACTATTTACAGTAAATGAGGAAAAAAAACTATTTACAGTATATATTATTTTCTATAACAAGCATATTGCTGCTACCACTATGTAAAACAACATTTCATGCCATGGACGTGGTTTCTACAGTGTTACTCTTGTGGTGGCAATGAGCAGCTTGTCTGATTTAAATTTTGCATGATTAACAGATGTAACAACATGTCAAACCCACCTCTCAAATGTAGAGTGTGGGTCAAATGGGCTTATTGTTACGGCAAGGTTGAGTTGGCTGTTGTCTGGCAGGAGGCAGGTGAAGACACTCAGCTGGGGGGGAATAAAAGAAGAGATTCAAAGCAGCCTTTCCATTTTTTAGAAAAGAGAGTGCATAAATTAAATTTAAGAGGAAAAAGAAACAGAAAAACCTGACTACGGTGTATGTGTAGGCCTACATTATGTTTATTTTAACGATTGAACTGACCACCCTCAGACTAAGGATGAAATTACTAACACAGAATTATTCATAATTTTTGTGAAGAGGATGTTGTTGTAATGTTCAGACTAATAAACCTGTGTGGAGGATTTCCTCCATTATGTAAATCACCAACGAATTTAAGGGGTTAGCCTGACAAACACATCATCTCTTTATATTTAAAGAAGAAAACAAAACCAAAATGTGTTATTTTAATGACACGCAGACAACACATGGCTTGCCATGGGATTGTGCTGAACTGTTTAGTTTTTAGCCCATCAATTAAATAAAGTGATAGCGCAGTAATGCAGTAGTGCCTTGTGCTGGAACACATTTAAGTTAAGTTTTGGTATGCCCGATTTGTCTATCTGACAGTAGTAGTAAGGAATAAGAAACAAAGGCCTGTGCTAACCTGTAGTCTGGGTCTTGCTGCCAGGTAGGAGCTGATGCAGAGCTCTCCCGAGCCTCCATCACAGGGTTTGGTGTTGAGGAAGCCGTACAGCAGCCAGACGGTGTGGAGCATATAAACCACAAAGACCCCGAGCAGCAGCTTAGCGATGGAGCTCGTTTTAGCGCCGCTGTCCGCGGGTTTGGAATAACACGATGGGAACATGGCAGCTTTCATAGCCTGCAGAATTCCTACAGCGAAAAAAAATACAATTTTAAAAAATGGACGTGGTCTGGATTTTGGACGGCACTGTTTATAATCGGATATAGCGTCAACACACTAAAGTCCCCACGCTTCCTGGCCGCCACAGCATCCTTCCGGTTATCTAGCCTGTGGACAGATGCTGATGCTGATGCTGATGCTGATGCTGATGCTGACAACACTTCAGCGGCTGCGCCTACCCCGGTTCTACCAAATCCCGTATCACGTCTCACGAAGCCAGAGCGCGCGCGCGCACACACACACACACACACACACACACACACACACACACACACATAGGCTAGATACACAGCCCATCATGCTTTGTAACTTCCACAAAGCCGGAAATAATTTGTTATGCACGCATATATCCGCAGCTTGAGAAGAACAACTTTGCTGAGACCAGACAGGTCAACCTGTGTGTGCCCAGGGTGGACACTGAGGTCATGTCCTGGAAACTAGGGTTTAGCAGGAGTTACGATATAAACAGTCAGAGACGTATTATTTAGGATGACTTCAGTATGTTTTTAGACCAACAAAATACAGTAGATCATGGATATGTAACTCAAAATGTACGTCAACGTTGCAGTCCGAGGGATTTACTTTCCCAGAGACGATCTTTGGCAGTTGGTCCCTTGTCACCGCGGTGCATTGTGGTCCGGTGACGCGCTCTTGCCTAAAGTTACCTCTGTCCTCCTGCTGGCTAGTTCCTTCCATCGTGCTAGCATGAACAACTGTGTTTACGGACTGAAAACACAGACTAATATGTTGATTCAGGAAAGTATGTAGTTAGCGACAGGTAACTGGCTTATGTTGCTTGTGTCTTAGTTTACTGTCACTACGAATTTTAAATGGAAAATGACTAAGAGCACAAGCTGTCCCTGATACTAGCTGCTAACATAGCTAACGTTAGCATAACATGCGCAGCTGCACAGCACTCTTTGAAAGTTACTTAGTGGCAGATCTGAAACATAGGACTAGCATCACCGGAGGCTACGTTAACCAGTTGCTCATACTGTACCTGTAACTATTATGTGCGAGTTTTCATTCGTGTTGTACCTGCGGATCTGGACTGTCTCCTCTAGCAAACAAACCGACACACTTCGAGGGCACTGAAGGATTATACACAAATTCACCTTTTTATGCCACGCCTGTATTCCCATCTTTCTTTTCTTATGGAGGATAAAGCTTGCCCTCCACTGTTCCCTGCTGTTGTATGTTTTATGGTGAATATCAGCCCTTCAAACCTGTGAAGGCTGTGTGCTGTGGTGGCTTGGGGATGAAACTACACCGGCTGCTGCTGGCTGGCTGTATGAACTGCACTAGAATGTATCAGCCATTTGGTGGGAACCTTTATCCAAAGTGCCTTTTCAATTCTGTTAGTCCCTTTTCCTCAAGAACGGGTGGGACAGGAACCCTGATCCTCTGGAGTTCTCGTAGAGTGCTCTACCCACTGAAGCGGCACACTGTGCCGCTTGGAAATAGGACATTCGGATTGTACAACAGGAGCAACAGTGATGTTGGTTCAAATGCACTCTACAGTCAAACATGGCCTGTGTCAAGGTGTCAACCCAGAACATCTCAGTCTGCTGCGGTGAGGAAGGCGAACCTGCTGCAAGTAGGTGCAACATGGCCTGGTAAGAGTGAGAGATAGTCAGCCTGCACGCTGACAACAGGTGCATTGAAAAACAATCTGTCTCGCAGTAGCATTCGCATTGTTTAGATATCTGCTGCTTTTACATTGCTCACTTTTGACAGTCTTACGTCTGTTGATAACTAAACACCAATTCAGGGTATCCGCAGGGTCTTAAAAACTATTAAATCAGTTAAGCAAAAATTAAGTAATGGGCATTTTATGCGGAATAATTTTTTGGAACATAGATTCAGACAGACTGTTGAAAATGTTTTGTTAATGTGAGTGTTTGAGAGAGAGAGAGTATGTGACTATTATTACTTTACAAAAACCTTGCCTTTGGGTTAGTCACTACTTTATTCTCTTGAGTTTTGTTCCCTCCTGGCCGATCTGAATTAGGTCAAACTAAGGCTGTTTTGCAATATCAACATAAATGTACTGGTATGGTACTGTAAATGTAAGTTAAGGCATGTTGCTGATAACAAGTTAAAATATGTTGAAAAAGTCTTAAAAAAGTCTGGAATTTAACTTGAGGATTCCTGCATATACCCTGCAATTTAACCTGATTGCGGTACTCTGTTATTCATATTTCAATTCATGTCTATATTATTATAGGCCAATATAATCGACTGATATTGTTATTAGCGTACGTGTCTTTGGATAAATAACATGAATTTGGTGTACAGAGATGACAATATGTTGGAGGTGATCTAGAAACATCTTGTTCATTACATAGTTTGTCTAAAAGAGAGCACTGACAAGTTAATCCCTCGACTGTAGTCACAAATCTTTAATAACAAACATGTTTTTTATAGCATGTATCCATGTAGAAACATAAAAATCAGTGATGTAAAATCCAGTATCATTCAACTAACTGTGTTTTGTATATGTGTAGAGGAATATTAGAAACTAGAAAGAATAGTTACGGTGCTGCTCAGACCCAATTCTAACCTTTGTCATTGAATCAGTCATGTTAAATCTGCAAACGTGTTTGTACCTACTGTAACAACGTATCGTATACTGCTTTGTAATGAAATTGTATCAAAGCTGAACCCTTACAGAGGTATGATGAGATGTAAAGACGCTAGGCAGGGTGAAGATTAATTAATTAATTAATTGTATTATTTCTCATGTTTTTTCAACATATAATTAATTTGCCATTTGTTTTGTTGCAACTCAATTCAAATGTCCAAATGCTTTTGGCACCTTGAAATGGGGCAGGAAGTGCACTTGTGTAAGTACAGGAGGTGTAGCCTTCTACTAAATCTAGTATCCCTAAAAGAGGGACAGAATATTCATTGAAAATGAACAGGACTTTGTTGCAGTGATTACAACTCCATAGTTCTCCGGCTTTATTTGTGTATTATTTTCCTTTACATGTGGTTTAACTTAATCTTTTCTTTGAACAGTGTCCTTTGTCCGCCACAGAGTGACAGACACCCCTGTTTCCAGTGTGCCTCCATGTTTTGTAGTGGTAAGCGATGTCGGACTAAAGGTTTTTACTGGTTACTGAGCAGTAGTTACTACTATCAAGTCAAATGTACTTAATGGCAAGATGCCTTTGGAGACACTGATGCAGACTGTTGGATTTCACAGCTTTCATCAGCTGGATGTAACCCAGATTTATTAAACGTCCAACAATCTACTGTCATACATGTTAAGTTTTGAAAGGCATTAACAACTCTGATTGTTAAAGGTAGGTAAACAGTTTCTTGTTTATTTGTTTCACAGATGAAGTTTGACCAAGAGGGAAATCTCACCTCATTTGGTAAGTGTTGGAAAATAATTCTTATTAATCTTGTGAATTTTCCTGCCATTTTTTATTTGAGGAGCAAACTCAAGGTTACCACTGAGACTGATGATTGGTTATCTCTCTTGTCCCGTGATATGTCCACTCTCACCAAAGCGTTTAATTTTTACTATATCCCTGAAATACACTTTGTAATCTTATCCATGAACAGCTGGACATACAGTACACTGTTGCTCACCATTGCTGTGACCTGTGGTGTGACCATCCCCTAATGGTTCATGATAGTTCCCTCGCTTGTTATGTTGTGCTGCAAAACGGATGCTGAAAGCAGTAGATATGTTCTTATCGCTGCTTTTAGTGTGGCGTCCTGTCCCATATGGAGTTACTCATGTCTATATGATAACCTCCCTTATTTCTTTTTCTCTAATAGAGAAAAAGAAAACCGAGCTTTGCCAGGAGCTGAGTCTTCAGGCCAGAGACCTTCGCTTTCAGCATAGTACCAGTCTCACTGCTAGAAACAACTGCATTATCATACGAATGGAGGTATGCTCTGTTTCTGTCTTATATACACACTTTGTGAGTGGTGAGACATATTCGTTGTCAACCAAATCTAGATTGTCCTTGATCTGGCTGATGATTAGGAAACATTTTGTGAACATGAAGTCTAAGCCACACTGATAATAAGTAGCCGAGGCTGTTGTCCTGACCGTTCCTCGTCCAGTCACACTGGGGAAACAAATTCGATCTTATTTTCTGCACAAGGCATTTTGTCACATTATTGAAGACAAATTAATGCTTTTTTTTAGGCAGGATACTGACTATTTCAGCCTTTTATAGGACTAATTTTATTTCATTGTTCAATTTTGGTATTTTTTGATACTCAAGCCTTTTCACATTATATTGACCCTATCACGTTCTAACGGTTCTGGGTATGATGGACAGATCAGGGCCTAGATCTGTTTTGTGCATGTATGTCTTTAGAAAACAAACACAGAAGTGTACTTCAGCTCGCTTGATTTCACAACAGGATTTTCATTGGAAAGGTCTTTCGCTGCAACTATTTACAGATCACCATTGGGACCGCAGTGGTCAATGTGTAGTTCTGCATACATGGCTGTACGTACATACACACAAAGCGCACAGACACATCCGCATATGAAATGTCAAGTAGATAAAACAACTTAAAGCCACGTATTAGTTGCTACAAAACATTTAAGTAATTTCAATCTTTAAGTCTTTGACGAATAGCCTGAAATTTTTAATGAATATGTTTTATAAGTATTTGGGGATCGAACTAAATGTTTCAGTGTGTTTTCTGAAACCTCCCTCATCCATCTGGTTCGCCACAGTCTTTGAAAGCCATCGTGACCCCGCAGTCCCTGTTGGTGTTGGATTTTCGTGGTCTTGGATTGGAACGTTGGTTGGTACTGGACCTGGCCCCTCAGCTAGCATCACAAACACACTCTCTGCCCTTTGAGTTCAGAGCACTGGAGGCCATACTGCAGCACAAGGTGAGACACTGTGTGTGTTCTAACCTAGATAAAACCTGCCTGTAAATTCTGGACATGCATGTGAGGCTCTGCTATAGTGAAGCATGCTTATGCACATACATGTTTGTCCATGTTTCTGTATCGACAGGTAAACACTCTACAAGCTCAGCTGAATGATGTTGAACCAGTAATATTGGACACATTGGAATCCCTAGTGGATCCTAAAATCCTTTCTGCTGATAGAAGTAAACTACATATACTGCTGCAGAACAGCAAGAGGTAAAGCACACAACCATATACATTGACACAGCTTGCAAATGCTCACATACTGTATATGAGGATAGCTAGCATCAGGATTGCATTGCTTATGGATATGAGGAACTGGGTCAGCATCTCTGCGACTGGACTGGTTTTCATCAGTCAATCAAAATAGTCCATTGCCTTTGTTGATTACTTTCATAAAGCTTCATTAATAACATGGGACATGCCTCAAGGCTCAGCCTCAACATGGCAGCATTAGACCTACACATTTACAGATCATATACACATACTTGGTTTTGTCAGTCTCTCAGTTCCCCTCTTGTCTCTTGTGCCTCTGACAGCTTATCAGAGTTGGAGACCAACATAAAGGTTTTTAAGGATTCCTTGCTGAAGATTTTGGATGAGGACGAGATCATAGAAGAACTCTGTTTAACCAAGTGGACGGACCCAAGAGTTTTGTATGTTATGCATGCACTGACATAGACACACGAATGCTAAAAGCCATTCTTTTAAATGACCAGGCAGCTGCAATAAAAAAAAAAAGAAAAAAAAAAAAGGCTAGACTTTGCTCATCCCCAAGGTGTCAAAGTCATCTTCCCCTTCAAAGAGTGTCTTTATATATCATTGTCCTCATTAGTTGTGGTTAGGGTTTCGGTTAGATTATGGTTAGGCATCGCAGAGATAACTAGTTGGGTTTAGGGACAAATTTGGGTACAGGTTAACATTTATGTTTTGTTTCTGCTATATGTGTATAATTGCAAATTAACAAAATAAATGTCATACTCTGCTTTCTTTTCTGACCTCATTGAAAACCAATTTAGGAAAGAATGCAAAGCAGTGACCCTTCCCTTTGTCACAAACAAGATTTGAACATTTGATGATGGTGTAAAATCTAAATAACCATAAAGCATTGTTATAACAGAAAATAAAATAATTTAAATGTTTTGTATGCAGAAAGTAATTTGCTGTAATCTAGAGATACTAGAAGAAACTTCGACAGAATAGAGGAAATTCAAAAGGAACGACCACGAAGGGACTCGAACCCTCAATCTTCTGATCCGAAGTCAGACGCCTTATCCATTAGGCCACGTGGCCAGGTGGACTCTGTAAGGGACAATTACACAATGGTGCAATGTTTGGGCTGCCCTCACAGTGACACGCGTGGGTGGTTTCAGATCAAGTCTTTTGTATTTATAATGTTCTCTTTGTTACGACTCATGTATAGCCTGACTTTCTCGATGGGGGAAAAACTATTTAAGATGTATGATGCCTAAATCTGAATTACTTTGCAATATATGCATCACCAACCTCACGACAACTTCTTTTTGCCATGGCAACTTATTTGACTGCCTCAGGTTCGTTGACAGGGGAACAACGTCGGTTACACCCTAACACTTTTCATCAGGTTAGAACAAGCAATTTACGACCATTATGTGCTTTTATGAGAATTTGGTGAATCCGAGGAAACAATTCAATTCAAATCAGTTTTCTTTATATAGGGCCATATCATAACAAAGTTATCTCAGGGCACCTTTCCATATAAATCATGTCTAGACTGACTCTTTATTTACAGCGACCCAACAATTCCCACCTTTCACCACAGAACCTCACAGAAAAAAGTAAGATAGATCTAGGATGCAGACAATAAATTTTTGCATATAATATTTTAACTATTTATTATTGGACTGCTTAAGACAGTGACTATGTGACAACAGTGTTTTATTTTCTTGTATTTTGAGGCATTTAAATGGTCAACATTTGTCATTTTGGTTCTGCAGAAAAATGCAGTTCTATTTTCCGATTTGTACACAGTATACAGCAATTTCAAAGTATAAATGGTCAAATTGATTGCTGAAAGTTTTGGTAAATTCCAAGCCTTTCTAAAACAGGAGGGTTTTTTAAAATATTTTTTATGTGTTTATGAATGTATGTCTGTCTGTCTGCCTTTCTAGTGAGGAGAAGAGTTTGGGTATTGACCACGCTGAGGAGATGGAACTGTTACTGGAGAATTACTATATGCAGGTAGTGCTACTTATCTAAAGCCCCCAAACATTAATTAACAGTTAGATATAAAAATGTTTTACTTTTCCTTCATATAAAATTATTAAAATAAACTTCATACAGGCTGAGGAGCTGGGGAACAAGACCAGAGAGCTGAAAGGGCTAATCGATGACTCTGAGAGTGTCATCTTCATCAATCTGGACAGGTACACACACACACACACTGGGTATACAGTAAGTGCATACACATTTGTGGATAATGGCATATTCAACACCATGATTATAAGGAATATAAGGGGAGCTGCCATTTTAAAATTTAACATTCAATCCCATTTGATAAACCAAGTGTAGAATATTTGGACTGGTCAAAATTTGTATCCATACATTTTGTCATGTTTTGTATGATTTCTTAACATTTACAGGATTTTGTTTGAAATTACTTTTATAATTTTGGAACTTAGAATGTGTGCAGTTGTTGTACAATTCTTCTCTTTCTTTTGCTCTGAGTCTAAAACAGGATTCATAGAAAATGGTTAGCGGATCAGTTCACCATTTCCAAGTCTTACAACAATAGTCAGGTGCACATGTGAACATTAAAACAGGTTTTTCTCGCTGAAATCATTTCTCATATTCATAGGGGCCATTAAATTATCCCTTCCTAATGTGCATTTCAATGTAAGTGATGGGAGACTAAATATGCAGCTCTCATTTTGTGTAAAGATTGATTCAAAACCTGTTTCAGTGTTTATATATGCACCTGAACTGTGAACACGTCCTTTAAGCTGACCCATGAAAGACATGTAAGTCCTCTTGAAACAAAATGACTTGTTGGCTCTACGTGTGCTTTCTGTATCATTGCAGTCATCGTAACGTGATGATGCGCCTGAATCTGCAGCTGACGATGGGTTCCTTCTCCCTTTCGTTATTTGGTCTGATAGGGGTGGCCTTTGGAATGAATTTGATGTCGTCCTTCGAAGAGGTGAGACAGCTTCCTGCTAATGAATCGTATCATATCTACAGTTTGACAGCTGTATTTGCTTTGTATAACATCTCAAATAGGAGGATTTTCTTGCTTGTTTTATATATGGTTGTAAGTTATATAGTCGTAAGCCTTTGTGGTACTATTAGTCTGATAAAATTGACAATTTAAAGACAAAACTTTGGATTCCAATAGTTTCTAATGGGCATTTCTCATTTTTGACAAATTGATTTCATTAAAAATTGCTTGATAGATAAATCAATAGTAAAAGTGAATTTCTAAGCTGCAATGTTGTCTGAGTGTGTGTTTTACATTTGTCTTATGTGTGTTCATTCATTTTAGTCCATGTGTCTGTCTACATGTGCATACTGTACCTTATGTATGTTTTTAGCCAGATATATTTATGTGTTTGCCTGTTTGCGTTTATCACCAGGACCCTCGTGTTTTCTGGCTGGTAACAGGCTTCATGTTCTTGGGCAGCGGGCTGATATGGAGACGACTGCTGTCATTTCTGGGACGACATCTAGAGCCTTCAATACCCCCACTAGTAATACTCCCACTCAAACACACAGACATACATTGGCCTCTTTGAAGTTTTTGTTTTTTATTAGATACATAATATAATAGTGTAAACTATTATAATACTATAATAGTCCTTTACAGTTCAGTGTGTACAATATGGCAAATTATATGGTGAAATCAAGTCTTTTTCCTCTGCATGTACTAAGGCCCCTCCTCACCCCAAAGTGCTGAAATAAATTCTGCGCATAATTTTATTTAATAATGCCAGATGACAGAGTGGTTATAGATCACTTCCTAAGTGTCATTCCTCCTTTTTGTGATACAGATCCCTCCAGTGTGGAAGAGAAATATGAAGGCATCAGACATCAGGGCAGGAGTCAGATGATGTTCTTCCTCCGCTTTGTAAAATGCCACAGACCTCCTACAGACTCTGCAGCTTTAAAGACAATTGTTTTGCCACCCTGGACCTCCTGAATTCTCTACAAAGGCTGGAGATTTTCATTTTGTAACACAGCTCATTGTTTTACTCTCCCATGCCTACAGCAGAGGCTGAGACTGCATCCAAATGTCTGGAGACTCCAATGTGTTATGTGTTTTTCTGTGTCCCAATCATTATATTTTTCGTACTGTGTTGGGGTTATTTCAGATACTTGATTAGATGTCTTCATATCTTCATATATGTGAACAAAACATGTGGGCACGGAGTATTGCTCCATCATCACTGGTTTTAGAGCAGTGGATGGCTGCATGCTTAGGTGAGTGGCAGCTTTGGATCTGTTACATAACAACACATCTACTCATTTCATAGGTGAAAAAAGTGTGTTAAAATTATTAAATCTTATTAAATTTAATTTCAATAAATGTCAACCAAATTAATTAAGTGTTATTTCCTCCATCAGTATGCGAGTAAGAATTTGCCTTTGTTAAGCTGATTAGCTACAGTGTGCAACATAGCATCAGGTAGACGATAAGGACTTTTTCTAAATTCCTGAAACCTTTACTGCTATGAAAAAGAAGGATTTATGAGATGATAATGGTATCTGATATAATTGTTGCCATAACTGATTAAAACCATAAGCACGTCTTCAGGCATTTCTGATGAAGCAATGACTGAGCTGCATCAACAATTTTTCCTTAGTCTGAAAAAAAACATTGCAAGTTTGTTTTGTTTTCATAGTGTGTCTCCCTTTGTTACGGTGAGCGTCTCAAATTCATGTTTGCCCAAATATAAGTGTCTTAATGCATGAGGTACATTCAGGAGTATGCCTTGAAACTGTTAATGACTTTGTCCTGTTCCTATCGTGGGAGAAAGCTGTTGGTAATGTAAATGTTAAAGGCAGAACCTCAATGACAACATGGTAAAACGTTCTACAAAAGGAAAGGTTTTTCATTCTGGGGTACTTTAACCCAAAGCAAACAATTGCAAGTACTATAGATCACTCTGCCGCCACGTACACATTGACAGCCCCATGCCTTGCAGATTTCCAACCTGGATTTCAGGATACCCTCAAGAGGTCATCAAATAAATCGAAGGGGTGTTTGGTTGAACTGGTCAAAGCCGATAGACACATTTAACAGGTGATGAGGAATCACCAGTACATTATGATTAATTTTCAGGGGTCTCAAGGCAAGCATGTATGGTACTGAACAACAAAATACTATTTTTTTTTTTTTTTTATGTTCCTGAGCCATATTGAACTTAAGCAGTACTTTCTAGCAGCAGACAACATAACAGCATTGTTGATATTTTCACTCATGGATGTGGAATATTTTTCACCCAAACGTACTTAAAGAAAGGGATCTTTCTGCATGGTAAATTATTTTGGTACAAAGAAAACAAACCGGTTGAAAGAGCTCTTATTTTTGTTATTTTGTTAATATTTAAATGTTTGTGTCAGGCACGACTTGGATGCTGCTGTGTTGTACTTTGCTGTCATAATCAGTGTTCTGCACTAGAGGGCGTCATCTACAGTTTAAAATGCGTGCGTCAGTTGATGCTTCTGTAGGCACTAGAGGCAGGCAGCACACACTGGGCTGCCCCTTCTCTCTCTCTGGTGTAGCACAGAGGTTTCCATTGAAAAGCACCAAAAAAAAAAAAAGAAGAACCGGCACCATATTTTTCAGAGCAGTGTTGTTGATTGACATTTTTCTATACAATCTACATCAGTCCAACACTTGATGATGTGAATGATATATATATGCCTAATAAGGGAATATACAGTAGCCTAATAGGCTGTTAAGGCGTGAAGGGATTTACCGCTGAATACATTGTTACGCTGAATTAACTTACCTTAAGACACTGGATTTAAGACACCATTCAGAAACGCC
This sequence comes from Gadopsis marmoratus, assembly GCA_036023855.1. Taxonomy (NCBI): domain Eukaryota; kingdom Metazoa; phylum Chordata; class Actinopteri; order Centrarchiformes; family Percichthyidae; genus Gadopsis; species Gadopsis marmoratus. The sequence continues at coordinate 18,810 of JAVQJF010022241.1, read as the reverse complement.
CTCGTCCACGTGACTCCTCCAGGCGAACGTCACGCAGTGCTGACGTCACCGCGGAGCCACGCTGCACTGCCAGTCCAAACAACTGCTCCAGAGGGTCTCCGCATCACGCCGCCTCCAGCCGCCGTTCGTCCGACAAAGCAGCCGAACACACCAGCGAAGACACGCCACCGTCCTTTTGAGTATATTACGGTGTAGCTTTTTTTTTTTTTTCTCCGCTATATATTTTTTTCGTTTTAGTGGAAGTTGAGATGAGGAATCTGCGGTTGCTGTTCCTCGTCGGGCTGGCGACTCTGTTCGTCAGTGAAAAAGTAAGTCGCCTCTAATTGCAGTTTTATTCAGAATGTCGAACGACTAACGTCACACGGAGCCGGGATGTTGTTTGGCTCGACAACGTTGACTTTGTGTCTGTCTTTTATCCCCGGGAAAAGGCACAGATTCGTTGAGATTTAGGAAAGGCAACCGCCCGTAAATGTTGAATTTTGTTGCCAGTTCTGTTTGCGTTTTCCATAATATCGACGGGAAAGTGTTGTGGACGTCCCACACGCAGCGCGTCACCGTCCTGGCGTGTTCAGAGTGTGTGTCCTGTTAACGCGACACCGCTAATTGGTCCACCTGGGCGTTTTTGTGTGTTAAAAAAAAAAAAAAAAAAAAATCTGTGCTGACAATGACCAACATGAAAATAAGCATAGCTGTTTTTAAGCGTAAGCGAATCTTATCTTCCAGGAAGCAACGGTATTTACACAAGAGAGCGGCTGCAGGCTGCGTGTTCAAGCCAAGTTCAGGCGTCCAGTTGGTGTCAAGTTCACGCAGGGCCGAAGTCTGTTCGGCTTCTAGTTCACAGCTTTGGCATTTAAACCCCAAACCTCCAGACCTGGGCCAGAGTTATTCACCCACACTGGACTTGGGTCAAGTTTATAAGTTGTCAGTATTTTATTAATTAAATTCTGTATCGGACAGATAATTAGAATATTTAATTGGAATAAAATAATGTTGGAAATGACCATATTCGTGCCTGACCAGACAGGTCTATCTTGTTCCAAACTAGAAAGATCTCTTCCTGTCTCTCCCCGGCTCGTCTTGTGAAGCTGGAAAACACCTGGAAATGACAGGCTAAAGCAGAGCTCTTGCACTTTGTCTCAGGCGCCAAAATATCCTGCTTTCATGATTTATTCACTGTAGAAGTCCCAAGTGAGAGCCAGGGAACTTCGCCACTGCTCCAGAAACGCATGGTATCTGTGATTTATGGAACGTGTATATTGCGAAAGGGAGAGAGCTGAAACCTGATGCCGTCCTGTTGGATATGTGTAGCAGAAACTGGCAAAGTTCAGCAAAGGGAATAAATACAGTTTGTCATTTCCTTCTACATGGGTTTTAATCTCAGAACATCATGTACTATAAATGGATGTGATTACTGAAACCTAAAGTTTTCTTAACTGTTAGAACGCCACCTTTTTATAATTACACATGCTTTGATTCCCCTTCACTTCATGCTGCCGATACAGACTCCTGGGTGTGATGGGTTACAGCATATGTTCAAACAGTCTCTCTGAGGTGGCTGTAGAATTACTGGTTAGTCAGTGGTGTTGCTCATATCTAAAAAATGAACTTTGAAACAGGCTTTCTGCCCATAGCGGCCTGTGAGCCGGTAGTGGTGTCATTTTCTGTGCTGATGACTCACAGTGAGTCCCAGTAGGCTTGTCCAGACAAGCATGCACTGCGTGGGATGCATGCAGTTTACAAGAGTAGGCAGGAGGGAGAGTGACACCTGCGCTCATTAATGCTTATTTTCACAGAGCTTCTGAAACACGTTACCAAAACACACGCACGACAGGAAGACCTCATTAGAATAAAAGGAAATGATAACCATGAATGTAAAAGGAAGACCTCATTAGAATAAAAGGAAATGATAACCATGAATGTAAAAGGGAGGTTGACGCCAGCTGTGAAGTTTCATGTGCTCTCAGTTTACGAGTAGCACTGTATCAGCCACACGCTCCTGTGTGGGAAGGGACGGCACCTGATTAGCTGCAGCACAATTATATTTTTGTGACTTTGTTGGTTGTATGCTTGGCAATCTGAGCATGTCTTTGAGGGACTTTCACACTGCTGTCATTATGTACTAGACTAGACCTGACTGAGTGTTAAAATCAGAGCTAACTAGACGTTTTACAGTAGGTAATACCATTTTGGTGGCCAGGGGAATCTCTGTAAGCCTCTTAACCGGTGAAAAAATCTTATATTTTGCCAAATAGTGTGGACTCTGACCTTTTTTTTAGATTACGAGCAACAGATTCAATTAACTGATATGTATCTTAATTAAGAACATCATAATATACATAGATATTGTCACTTTCTGGCTGTTAGTATCATTTGTAAACACTCTTTAAAACACATGTCTTTCTGTACAATCCTGTTAAACCCTGTCCAGAGCTACAGTTGTAACAACAATTTAAAATATTGATTTATCTCAAATTGGCTCCCGTTTCTTCCATTGTCAAATAATTTAGCCTTTGTGAGGGCTTTGGAGAAAAATTCTAACTGCTGTTGAACAACTGAACAGATACATTTGACGCTGATGGGTCATACATTTTATGACTTACGGCCTTGGTCAAACATACACCCCCTCGAACACAGATGTGTGCTGCTGCTATCTAGATGGTGATGACAGGGCTGCTGTGTAATTTTGGCTGTTACTCAACATCACACTTGGCCTGACTCATTATCAGCTCACTGGGGAAATATTTAACATTAATAACTGTTATTTGTTGATTATATGATTTAAGATTTCATACATTTTCCTTATTGCATGTCGGTAGTGTTTTGTCACTGCAACCTGGCTTTTTCCAAAGAACTGTCTTCACTCTGACAAAGCACCAGGATACTAGATGGTTATTTACTGTGGGTGTGTGTGACCTATGTACATATGTGTGTTTTCCAGATGTGCGTAACCTCTGAATGACTGAGTCAAGTCTTTCAGCAAAGCCCTAATGCATATGTTTTTGCTGGCAAAGCGGGGTTGGACAGAGAAAGTGATAGCTGATTTTGTTTTGCCTTCGTGTTTCATTTTGTGTGTCGCATTGTGTGTACGTGAGTTGAGACGATTAATCAGTTAGCCAATCCACGGGAACGTATTCTCCAATATTTCTGATCATTATTTAAGTAATTTATATGAAACTTTCTCTGGGTCCAGCTTGTTTTTAAATTTGAGGATTTGCTGCTTAACTCTTAATCATTTCACTGTGAACTGAATGGGAGTTCTGGATTATTGGTTGGACGTAACAAGAAATATGAATTCATCACCGTGAGCTGGTAATTTGGAACGGGTATTTGACACTATTTCCTGACATTTTATTAACTAAAATGATTAATTAAAAAAAAAATTGACTTTCAGTGGAATATCCTAAAAATGTGATCATATGTTATCATTAGTACCAATTGCAAGTTTGAGTTATGTTTGGTTTCTCCCAGAGCACAGTATAATTTAAAATTAAGTCTTAGTTTTACACACATGAAGTGTGGTGTCATGTGATGTATACCAGTGAAAAACAGTTGATTACTTTGATATCAGTTTGATTATTTTATGTGTGATTGTGCATACATCTGCCATGTTGCCATATTTTTCAATTTTGGAATATATCCCTAGTAATGGAGATAATGATTTCAACCATATAGCCTACCTCACTGTGTATGTGAGGGATTCTTCTTCGCCGCCGAGGGTGGAACAGACAATAGACTTAATATCTACATCCCTGCAACCCCTTTTTAATCAATCAATATGAGGATTCTGTTTTAAAGTATGTGTACGCGATGGACTGGTGTTCGGCAGTCCATCAGTTCAGCGGCACCTGAGAGGTCACAGTAGGACTAGCTGTTCTGTCCTGTCCTTAAAAGGGATTCCTGCTCATTTTCAGTATGTACATTTTGTGCCTCCTTCACTTGGACAATCCAGTCAGTATAGACGTGCATATTGAGCCGCTCTTTCAAAGCTATGAAAGAGAGCAGACAACTCAAGACCAGCGATGTCCAACCCAGAGGTGTGAGTTTGATCGTAAATATATCGCAGCTCTAAGCTTAAACTTCATCCACGCATTATAAGTTTTAAAGAAAGGGTATCAGCAAGGCATACAAGGAAGACGTTCATCACCTGTGTGTGTGGTTTTGACAAGTACAGCATCTGCTTTTGTAATCCCTGGTTGACGACGGCAAGAATGTGAGAGCCCCTTCTGTTATTTTAGTCAGCCCTGACGTTGTGAGACTCTGCAACCTTTTGGATGTTAATGATTTTCTGTTTGGCCTGTTTCACCACAATGTGAACACAACATCTGGTTTATCTCAGAATGGGGTTTCTCTTGTTACATCTCAGCTCGAATAAGAATAATCAGATATCCCAGAAGTCGCAAAGGAAATTGAGCTGAAAAGTTTCTCTTGAGCCTTGATCTGCTGGACCTGGTCTTGTTTGTTGTCTTTTGATGGACCTTTTGCCTACTGCTGACCAAATGTGTACTGCCAAATGAAAAGCTAGTGTTTGCATGAGAAGACTCGTGCTTTAAGAATTGATTTATACCTTTTTACTTCCCAAAAGTGTGACTATTTATTGCACTGAAAGAGGGCGCTACACCTCCTCAGGCATCGTCTCCTATGTCACCACCAGCACCTGTTTTACCAGAAACATACAGTACTGTCCCTGTCTCTCTCCTTCTCTTCCCTTTTCTCTCCAGTCTCCCTCCTTTCTCCCTCTCGCAGCACCTGTGTTAGTGGAAGCATAGTATACATACCAGACATACTTCAGGTCTCAATGGGCCATATTCATCCATGTCTGTGTAAGTGTGTCTGTCTGTCAACATCTGCTGAGCCTTTTCCTCTCTTTTCAGACTCATTATGATGTTGCTTTCTTTGATTCATGCGTTTTCTTTTTGTTCGCCTGAGCCGTTTGTTACACTGCTGTCTTTCTGAGGATGCCATGGCTTGTTTTATTCTGCTTCAGACAGACAGACGGGTCATATTTCAACAAGCTGGTGTATTTAGGCGTCTCATCTCTCTGGCTGAAGCCTCGTTGTCTTTTGTAAGTTTAGATGACTTGACAGGTTGGGTTTTGGTTTTCATCGCACTCCTTTGCGTAGTGTTTGGGTTAGTGGAAGGTTTTGCTGAGCTACAATCTTATAAATGAAAGTTGTTTTTTTTTTCTTTTCTTCCATGTGTGTGTCCACTTGTCTTTGGAGCTTCTCTATCTCGCCCTCCTTCTCATAAACACACTTAAATCTCTGCGGTCTGGCTCTGCAGCGCATCACGTATTACTGCCGCAACACATGAAATTAACCAGAAACCAGCCTCCATCTGCTGTAAATGGCTACGACATGGATGCAATACATACTATGGTTAAACTCGCAGCCACTACCAATGGCCAGCATAGGTCATTGGTAGTGAGAGGTATTGTCTCACTCCCACACTGTAGAGACGTTCACATGTTTTCAGTTAGTGGAAGGAATTCTGCAAGTGTGAATAAAGGAGGTCTAAGTGTCTCCTCTCCTCTCCTTTGCTGCCTTTATCAGAATGTCTCTCCTCCTCTCCTTTTCATCATAATGTCATGTCAATGTCTTTTTTTTTCTCTCTCTTCCAGTTCTTCGTCTCCTCCCAGTCATTGTTTTCTACGGGAGATGACCTGTACCTAGAGGGCCAGACATCAGGTGACGTCCCTATAGATGATGAAGACGGTGAAGATGACGGCTCGGGCTCTGGATTCGGAGTCGACCGTAAGAAGACCACTGTCTTTGTTTTGTAATGTTTTGCCTGGTTATTTTCATTTAAATGAAAAATTATTTATCATTTCAAATAATGGTGTTGATGCATCAGGCCCTGTTTCCCAAAAGCATCTTAAAGCTAAGATGATTTTAGCCCACATACGTACATTGGAACTGAGATCATCTTAGTCTTAAAGTGCTTTTGGAAAAATGGGCTCGTGTTTCTGTGTAGTTACTGTAACCAAGTAGGATTCTAGACATCACAGTGGCAGAATTACTACTTCATAATTCTGATTATGACTTCTCTAACCCTCCACCTACATCATATGTCTTCAAATTATAATTTCCTTACAGGCAATTAGTTTTACAAATGTTTATTCATCATGTCTGACAAATGAGCAGTATATGCATCACTGTAGACACGAGTGTTTGCAAATTCAGACACAGAAGCCTTCACTCACAGTGTGCCAGATGTTGGCCCTGAGGTGATGTGGAGTTAACCTGATGAATTTTGATTGGCTGCGCACAGATGTCCGATTACGCTCTGCCTTTGTCAATTACTAACCTTTATGCCCACAGTGACTAATGTGTTGGCGCATTTAGCTAATTCAGAACATTGAGTGTGATCATATCATTCCACAAAATCCGCAATGATGGTAGGTTGAAAGGAAAAACTGAAATCGGTTAAAATATGTGCTCATTATTTCCTCTCTCAGGTTCCAGCAACTTGGATGAAGAGGAGTTTGTCAGGACGTTCCTCAATTTCTCTAGAACCACAGTCTCCAAAGACATGGTTACAAGTCCCCCACAGCCACCAGCTGACTCTCCTGACAGCCCACCAACCACAGCAGCAGACAGCCAGCACCCACCAACCAAAGTGAAGGACACTGAAATAACACTGTTCATATCCCCTGATGGGGACAACAAGGATGAGGAGGTAGAATATTGCTTTTCCTTTTATGCAAATTCTTATCTCAAATGTAGACAATCTTTCTTACTTGGGTCCCAAAATACACTACTAGTAATATACAGTGGACTATTTAAAAGATTCAAATGGTGTACTTGTCAAGGAGCTTTACAGGATTTTATATTTCCAACATCTTCTCTATGATCGCAAAAATTCTTCCAACATATGCTTTTTGACTTTTGATGTGAGCTTAGAGATGTTATAAAGTGAAAAACAGAAAGTATTAAAAACCATATTATGCCTCAGATTTTTTTCAGCCTTATGTGTTTTAACTAATGCATATCTTCCTCCAGGTGGCAGGTATGGGCCCAACAGCTGACTGGTTCACACAGAGTACCAGTCTCGGCTCCACCAGCAAGCCTCCCAGTGAAACTACTGCAACCAAAGATGCCGACGAGGACAACAGTCTGGATAAGTGGGATGTCTCGACACCCACAGACAGTGGAGATGAAGTCCAGATCAAAGAGGTTGACAATAATATTCTGACCAAAGATGGCCGAGGCAGCAGAAGATTTGAGATGGACTCTCCCGAAGAGGTGACCTCTGAGAACTTGTGGGAGAGGACGGAAGTGCTGGCAGGTAAGGGCAGATTTTCACAAGGCTTTACTGCATCTTTGTTGTCCCCACATGTCTGGTTTAATGCTGTAATTCTGATATCTGAAGACTAAACACACCAAGGCATGCAGATGAAGCATTTTTGAAATTATTTTAACTTAAAAACTATATTTTATTTCCTTGAATTTTCAGCATTTGCAGCAAGTGTGGGACACTGTGGAGAATACATATTTCAATCTCTTCTCTCCTTATACCCTCTGTAGCGGTGATAGCATGTGGAGTGGTTGGATTCCTCTGTGCTGTTTCTCTCCTCCTCCTCTTCACCTACCGTATGAAGAAGAAGGACGAAGGTAGCTATGAACTTGGAGACACCAAACTTTCCTCAACAACCTATCACAAAGCGCCTACCAAGGAGTTCTATGCCTAAACTGACCACCACGGACTTTAAAAGGAAACGGTCTCCTTCCAATCAGGACTGAGAATGGATCTATAAACAGATGAAGATGATTCCTCTTGATGAAGTTAAGCACCTATCTTCTTCTGCAGTGCTCCTCCTGGTTTTTTTTTTTCTGTCTTTTTTTGTTTTCTACCTTCCTCCTCTGCTACCCTTTCACATCTCTCTATGTATACAGTGTTGAGTGTTTGTGAAGAAGAGTTTAAAAACAAAAAAGACTATTAAAATACATTCCCATCATTCCACTCCAGGGATGAAGTTGAACATTAAGTATACATCCTCCATTTTTAAGAGAGGAATCTTTTTCTAGAGTATCACGATGGAGCACAACAGTTCTAGGTCAGGAACGTGATCAACTTCAGAGTATTGATATCACTGTGCCTTTAGCCCACCACACTGGGCTGGACTTTGTTTCGACAAATCCATGTAGCAGAGCCATCCCAGCTCAGCTTAACAACATTGAAGAAGTTCACATAAACCTATGCCTTAACACATTTTGAATGCTGTTAATAGAAATAGTACCACATATGGGATTAGTATTACAAATGGCCTTTTAAAAATGTAAACCTTTTTCCCTTTGAGGTCAAATTTGCTCTGTTTGTTTGTTTGCATTTCCTATTGTTACATTTCATTTTCTGGACGCTTTGTTTGCTGAATTGACGTTTTTTTGTTATGAGGAATTAATTTGTTTTTCATATGCTGTCCAGTATTGTTACTCTGCAGGTACATGTACATGTTTTTGTTTTATCTCATAGATATTTGACACTGACCAAATATAAATGTGCTTTGTCTTTTGGAAAATTATTTTTAGTAGATTTTTTGTCATTGTTTTGATGTTTAGAGATTCCATTTCACTAAGCCATTTTTAAAGAGAGATTTCAGTCTTTGTATTGTATTCATACAGTGGTAGCTGTAGGTCAAACAAAGTCACCTGTCCAACATTAGTAATATCTTCAGGACAATATTATGTGGAGACTGACTGCAGCAAGCAAAGGATGGCTAAGAGCCAAGGCTTAATGTCTTTATCAGTTCAAAACCTTAGACGTGACCGCCACTTCTGACGACAGCCAACACACTTTCCTTTCTGACGGTCAACTGTATACAGCTACAATAGCAGGTTTGAACTATGAACTTAAAGGGACAGTGACAGCATTTACGGTTCCTTGCAATTTATAGTCTTATTCATGCATCAGGGTTGAAGAGTTAAAAATGCAATCAATTACTGAAGTGTATTTAACTGTAAAAAGCAATGTAACTGACTAAATTATCTCAAATCAGTAATGTATTCACTACTTGCACAATGTTTTTAATTAGTCACAATACTACTCTGAGTATAAGCATATCAGGTTTTAAACATATGTTTGATAATGATCAGTTTTTACCTCGAACAGCCAATCAAAAAAGCACGGCACCTTTTTTTAGAGACTTTCCGAGCTTCAGTAAGGATACAGGAGGCAGTTAACAGCAATGACAACAGGGTGGTATTTCTTTTTGATAGTACATTACCTTTACTAGTTTACATCCTATATAAATATATGCTTTAGTGGAAATATATTATGTGTCTAAGAACAATACTTTTCACATCAGCCTCTTACTGAAATGGGGGGGAAATGTTGTCTTGAAGTAGCTCTATTGGTGGCCTTATAATCTTAATGAAAAAGTCAAATACACATTCTTTTTAAAACCAGCTTTTGTTATATCAAGATGACTGGGATCACTGGTTGATACACAGAGAAGTGGTTAAACTATATGTAGACCTGTCCCTTATCTCCCCCTATTTTAGATTATCCTGTGTCAAAGGTCACTGCCCCTTTTGTGTTGCAATTTTTGTGTCGATTAACCGTTTGATTCCCTTCATGAGGCGACATAACGTCAGTGAAATTTGGTGTGTGTGAGGCTTCATTTATCTTTTGTTCAAGGCTACTTATATTACATGATATACTTTTCTGTGCTATAATAGAAAAGACTTTCAAAGCAATTCTAGATCATTTAAAGCAAAAGCAAACTACCTATTGACTAGGGCTAGAATAAACAGGACAATCTGATCACTAATCCACTGCAATTTACTGTTAACGTGACATTTACTGGGCACCTGAATCCTCAGCGCCTCACAATATATTGTATACATTCATTAACAGTGCTGTGACAGTATTGGTGTCATGCTTTGACTTTTGAGCTATACAGAACCACAACTGTAATAGTTCTGGGCATGACTCCACGGTGCCAGTGTTGTCTAGGAAAATGAAACTGCCAGAGAAATGTCTGACATAGAGGGTTAAGACAACGGGTTAGCATTTTCTGGCAATCCAACAGGTGATGACACACACTAACCTTTCTCTACTAGGACCTTTATATGTTTATACAGTCTGTTGATGATTTTATTATTTATTTTTGCTGAGTTATACTTGCTTAGACTATAATCCAGGTTAATATATCAGTGATAAATTGGGATTGTACAGTATTTACTCAGTTGAAACCTCTTTGTGCCTACTCCTCAGTTTGTTTTAATATTTATATATTTAGTGAACATGACAAGCCTTGTTTCAAATCATTTTCAGTTTCATTATCAGGTTACCTAGCTTTTTAAAGAAATACTTTGTTCCTATGAATGCATAGAATAATAAGTTCCTTTTAAACATATATCAGCTTTAATTGTCCTTTTAATGAATATGAATTAACGAAAGCCTTGATTTGAACAAATAAAACACCTACACAATGCTGGGGACCAACCAAAAATTAACTTGCAGATAAAATGGTGACGTGAGCTCACAAGGTGGCCAATAGAGGATTGTGTTGCTGAAATGAGATTCACTGCTGAGTAAAACATGTGGCTTTAAAGCAATTCTAAAACTGTTTGTCATTTTTTTGGCTTTGGGGATGAGTCTGAATATACCTAACTCTTTCGCTCTCATAGACACACACACATCCACAGACAGCCCAACAAGACAGATATTCACTCAACAGCATGTGTGCTAATGTTCACCCACCTCCCTTTTATTCACCTTTCTCCTTTTCGTCTCCCCTTTTTATCCATCTTTCTCTGACAAATGTGTGTACTTATTGGCCAGTGAGGCAATGATTTTATATTTCCACACGGTATTTTCAAACCTTGTTTTGTTGTTGTGTATTCACTGAGTGAAAAAAGACAAAAACCAAGCCCAGATTCTTTAGCAAGTCTAATCATGCTACAGAAATGTACATTGTCAATAGATAAAAGCTCTGACTGGATACTTAGAGTTTATAATGTGGCATTGGTCATGATGTGTTTAAATGTGCCTACACTGAAAGGTCAGCTGCAGGTAAAAGCACTCAGTTGTAGCTTTTGTTACACTTGTTTGCTAAGTAGCACAGAAAGCATGTCCTCCCCACCGCAACAAACATCCTCTTATAAATGCGGGTGCCAGAAAAAAATGTTCTCATACCACTGTGTTAAACCAAGTCTGCAGCATGTGAATGGAACCAAATGGGTAATGTTTTCAAAAACCTGATCATGTGGAGCGAAAACACAACACAAACGGCAGTGAAAAAAGAGGGTGGTGGAAGATACTGAATCTTGTATATCCTGTACATAAGTTCTCTGTAACAAACCTGCTCCCTTTGTTCAAAAGCTTAACTTAACAAAAGCTTAACGTATCCCCCTGAGACCCAGCCTATTAATTTATGTCCTCTGTAGTGGACATTGGTTTTTGGTCTATATCTTTTGACTCATTTGAACTACTCTACTAAGTCCTGGTGTGCTAAATAGAGGACATCCTGGCATTTCCAATGATATCACATGTGTTTGGGTGGAATGAGGGGAACATTGTTTTCATGCTGAGGCAAAAAAAAGTTCAAATGGAAGAGACTTTTTTTTCCTCGGTTCTCAGGAGGTTATGCTGAATGGTATTGAAATGTGGATAGAGCATTCTTAAAATCACATCTTCCCAGAATACTAACTAGAGTATGACATTTCTTACAAACTACAATAAAAATGGGTCGGCTCAAACACTTTGTTTATGGTGTTATTACATTTGGTTTTTCATTTTGTCTGCATTTTAGTTAAAGGTAAGGGTGATCTATTTGTGAAGTAATATCTGAACAGAGTGTCAGATAGGAACCCAAATCCTAATTATCAAATGATAAATGTCAGTATTAAAGTGCTGGCTTTGAGAGTCTGTCCTGACTTTCCCTAAATATCAGGGCCTAAATCGCTGTGTTTCCTACTACTGGCCTTGGGATTGTATGACATACTGTATATCATTCAGTAGTATAAGAACAAAATGCATAATATGATTAAAATAATAGGTCTACTGGGAATTTAAAGAAAATGATTAGTACAATTAATTGATCGAAACACATTAATTTACAGTTGTTGCATATTTATTTTATTTTCATTTTTGTGGAAGGTGTTTTAGGTTTATACTTTTTATTTGCTTTTACTGCTACAGAGATGGCGCTTTTATTGTGAAAGAAAAGCCGGACCGGAAATGTACTTTCGTTAGGCACGCTGCAATCACGAGCACGGAAGCGGCGTTTTATTCCGGTATTCATGTCGTGTGACTCTTGATACGGTCTAAACGCTTTGCAACATCAACGATAACAAAGACACTAACTTGGCCTGAAGGGTTTGTGTTTGTGTTATTTTATGGAATTCTTTTTTAAATCAAGCTTTATGCATATTGTTACTCGCAGGACTGTCAACTTCCGTAACGTTCCTCTGCATCCTCACTTCGCCTGTATTCAAATGTCATTCAGTCAGGCTTAACGTTCCTGTTGATTAAAGATAAAGCTCGGTGAGTTTGACTTTGTTAACGTTGCTCTTGGTGGTGTATTTGAAGGGACAGCTCAGCCACTAACGTCGCCAGGCCTGTGCTGAAAGTAAAGCTGTAACAGTAGCTACTCTGCTCTCGGTGCAATAAAAGTAGCTGATAGTAATACATTACTATCAATGATGTACTGCTGGTTACAGGGAAATTACAGTGAACTACGCAACTATTACTCCCAAGAGTCATATTTATAATCACACTGGCGTTTTTTTCATTATGCAGATGGCTCAGAAGGGCGGGCAGCCGTTCCTCCTCTCCCTTGTCATGTTTCTCTCCATGCTGTCATCTCTTTGTGGCTGTCACCCTCACTCTGCTTGGCCCATGAGGTCAATGGCTGTATCCAACCACACTGCAAGCAAAGGTGACCCAACCCCTCCTACACAGGTGTTTTCAATGACTCTGGCTAAGACCTCTAGTTAGGTCGAGGTTTGCTGGAGCTTCGCTGGGAATTACATCACGTCACCAAACTCTATGTGATAGTTAAAAGATATTCTTTATTTAAAAAAAAAAAAAAAGATTTGGATGTAAAACCGGAGTTCCTTTTTTGTGTGTCTCTGTGTGAACCCAGTCTCAGACATCGCTGCAGAGGTGGCGGGCTATGCTGATGTGGCCAAACAGATTATTGACCTGGCTGTGTTTGGAGCAGCCCAGAACCGCTCTTACAGGCGGCTGGCCGACTTCACCGACACCATAGGGAGCCGTGTCAGTGGCTCGCGCAACCTGGAGATGGCTATCAAATACATGTACAATGCTATGACAGAGGATGGGTTGGACGTACATCTAGGTGAGCATGCCTCGTTATCTGGCTTCGCTGGATGAGGATAAATCGCAGACATAAGTTTGACAAATTTAAGAAATCTCCTTCAGCAGTGTCTTGTCCTCTGCTGAATGCAACGGTAGTTTTGTTTCACCCCTTTCTTCTCCAGAGCCAGTCAAAATCCCGCACTGGGTTAGAGGGAAGGAGAGTGCAGAAATGATGGTGCCCAGGACCAAAAGTCTGGCTATACTGGGACTGGGTAGCAGTGTAGGGACACCACCTGAAGGTAAACGCTATGCTGAATAAAATCATTTGAATGCCTGTCATCTGTCACACATCACCGTTTGTGCTCCTCACTGTCTCACTTTTATCTCTCCAGGTATCGAGGCAGAGGTGTTGGTGGTTCAGTCTTTCGAGGAACTGAAGCGTAGAGCCAGCGAGGCCATAGGGAGGATTGTGGTATTTAACCAGCCATTTGTCAGCTACGGGGAGACGGTGGCTTACCGTGCTTATGCCGCCTCTGAAGCAGCAAAAGTGGGAGCCGTGGCCACACTCGTCCGATCTATTACTCCTTTCTCTATTAACAGGTGTCTATCTGTCTGTGTAGAGTTTTTAATGCAAATTACATTTAAGTGAAGGGCCTCTGGGTCTGGCATTTGATCCTCATCTTCATACGTCTGTCTTTGTCTCTCCCTCTCTAGTCCCCACACAGGTTGGCAGGACTACCAAGATGGAGTGAAGCGCATCCCTACAGCTTGTATCACCGTGGAGGATGCTGAGCTGATGTGGCGTATTGCACAGAGGGGGCAGAGGATCGTGGTCAGACTCACAATGGGAGCCAAGACTCTGCCGGATGCTGACTCCTTCAACACAGTGGTCGAGATACCAGGATGGCAACACCCGGAACAGGTAGAACTCTCCCATGACAGACACCCGCCAGTCTGACTTGTTTATCTATGTACATATCTTGTCATGCTTCAGGCTCTCTTTTCCAGTCTTTTAGTGTCGGGGGAGATCTTTTTGGGTTGCTCCAAATGAATTGTACGGGAATCGGATGTCTTGTAAGATTTATATTTTCGGAGGAAAGCCTATTATTTTTTTCTTGTTTCTCTCTTAATTAGTCTTTCTCTCGGTTTGGTGGGGCGAGGAAAGAATGGTGTAATCTTTTTCTGCTGACTCCAGATATTTCCGCGATTAATTTGATATTAATATAGATATTAATTTGCGATTTGTGATCTAATCTTTCCGGAGAAGTACTGACGCTTCACTGGAAACGCTGAGAAATGTCACTTTAGGCCAGTCAGTATAAGAAGGTTTCCTTGGAAACGGCATTGTGTAAACATACTGTGTTAATTTATTTTTTAATGTGTTTTAGAGGAACTGGAAGTTTTCAATTCCCTTTGAAAATTCCTAGGAAGCCAGTGCAGGTGCATTTCTTATTTTAATGAATCCCCAAACTCTAACCATATTAAGTTATTTATATAACTTACAACAATCCAGACCGTACTGCATTTCTCACAGATCACAGCATTTTTTTCTATTGGTGAGTCTAAACAACACCAAATTTTGGGCCTGCTGAAATTAACTTATCCTTGTATGGTATGAACAGAGTTGTGACTTCTGAACACATGTTAACGTAAACACAAAATGAAGATTTAAATCTACTTTTGGGCAGATGTTCCTGTACTGCAATACTGGAACCTGCAATCATTGTTAATGTTTGTTTTTCATTTTCAGACTTGGTCAAGGGTGATTAATATGCTGTGTATGAAACATTTGAGTCAATGGGGATGGACAGTGTTGCTCATCAGGGACAATTACCTGCAAATAGGATGAAATAATCAGATTCCAACATGCATTGTGTCACAGGGATAGCACACCTACATGCACGCTTTAGGTACCACTTTTTTCGTGATTAGACTCATAGAAGAAGATGGCAATATATCCCCTGCTCTAACTCAGATGCCTAGCACTGAACAGAGCAAAGCAATACCTGACCCATCTTGCAGCTATGCAGTGCAGTGTAACTCACAGGTCCATAACCACGTATAAGGATAAGTACCCAGACACGTTTAGCAGGTAGAACCTGATAAACTGATACGGTGCTGCTGCACAAATCTGCAAAAGCATGTAGGTACATTCTGTTTGCAGAAGAGGTGGTATGATCCCCCAGAAAGAAATCCCAGTAATGCTTCTGTCATTCAGTTGACAGGGCTGCCACGGTACAGCTGGTTCATCATACCAGAAGTGGCATGCTCAGCACCACGGCACATGTTGCCTCATGTGGGTACATGGATGTCGGTACACAGTTGGGACTAGTGGGGCAGATTTAACTTGGATTCCTTGGAAGAACCTGCCTGGAGGTCTCATACTGTGTGCTCGAAGTTGTTGCATCTGTCTGAATTAAAAGTGGATGAGAAGCAGGATCAACATTTCCTATTCGCAGGGACAGCCCCAGTCTGGTTAAACTTGCATGTCCAAAATAGCTGAGCGAGGAATAGAAAGTTCCACTGTTGTGTGAAGATGAGTGGTAAAACCTGTGATGTACAGAACTGCAGCACATCAGGAAAACGGGGGAAGAACCATCTCGAATTAACAGTTTCCCTTTTTTATGTATCACACTTAAAGCCTGTGTGAAAGTTTCACAGTGTCATCTTGAATCATGTTGTGTACTGTATATAAGTGGAGGTTGCCTGGAGAATGCGTGTTTTTTTGTTTTTTTTGTCTTTGTGAAGGAAGTGTGTATACTTCCTGTGGGACAGAGGATTCTGTGCGCCGTGTAACGTCTGACGAGATACGATTTGTTGGCCGATGAAAGTAGAAGGTATTTGCTCTTGGAATTTCCCAGGAGTGTGACTATGAACTATATGTGTGTACACCTTTACTCCCTCACAGCCTCTTGAGCCTGCAAATGCAAGGCCTTGTGATTCAACAATCGCAAAACATCATATGACCTAACATTTTAGCCCAAGTTGGCCAAACACAAGATTCCTGACTGCTAACTGAGAACACAAACTTTGTTTGTATGGTATGATTTCCATTATATTTCAGCAGTTCCCAATGTGTGTAATTAAAGTGAGCTCTGTTCTTCTTTACGAAATGTTGTTTCTCTGATTTAATTTATTTAAATAAGGGGAGCCAACTGAAAAATCGGTCAGGAGACTTGAATTAGAGGAACATCGCTGATGTAATCTGTTGCTATTCTGATCTGGGGACGAAGCTTGGTCACTCATTATAGAAAAGGGAAATGAAACGCATGGCATGGTTGACATAATTTCTGGCTCTGTGACTTTGTCCATCTGCTGGCAGTAGCAGCAAATGTGGTTAGAATGAGAGAGTGTGTGTGGGCAGAGTCATCTAAGACTGATGATTTGCTAGGATTTTTTCCACCCTCTCAACATCTACATTTTCCATCTTTTTTTTCATGACGATTTCAACTTTTTGAATGTAAGATGTCCTGGTGTGTAGGCGTTCTGTTAATAATTATGGCTAAAACACAAATCATATTGCTAGACAGTGAGTGGGATGAGTACTGATCATAAATGTCAGTGTGTATTGGTTGGAAAAACATGTTTTTGTTGCCTCATCTAAACAACTAAATGTCACTGAACCTCATCTAAACATCTTTTTACTTTGTTGATCTCTAATGATTTAAAATCTGATAACTACAACATATTTAGTTGTCTCCACTGGCAACACGTTGTAAAAAGCAGCCATAATCAGACATGGCAGTACTAGTCAGGTAGCTGTGTCCCTCAGCAGTGAGAGGGACAGTGTAACAATATAAAGTCATCAGGGGCAGAAGGATCTTTCTGAAATTAACCAATGTAAGAAGAGAAAAATAACCCACATTGAGTTTAGATGTATTTGATGTCCTGATATTTCAATGCTACTGGTGGCCTGGATTTTTACAAGATATGTGTTTAAGAGCAAATTCCAACTCAAAGGTTGAACTGTAAAATCCCTTATGCATTCTGTAACCTGGGATAGACCCTTATTTGGAAAACTAAGTCAATTTCTTCTAACATGTTAGAGGTAGACAGTTGCTATCATGCTAAAAGAATTTTAAGTGTGTAGACTACACTACACCGCACAAATGTTAATACTATTAATCTAATTTTTAGCTCTACTGGTGAACCCTTCAGCTGTAAGAAGATACAAAATATTTATGTAAAACTATAATTTACAACAAGACATCAACATCTGTACCAAATTCCACGGAGGCATAAGTTGTTGAGATATTTTAGTGTGGACCAGAGTGGTGGACTGACAAATTGATTCTTCTTCTTCGTCTAGTTTTACAGCAGTTGGCATCCATTTGGTGCATTACCGCCACCTTCCACTCTGGAGAGTGGGCAAGCGTAAGGATGTGAGCGACTTTGACAAGGGCCAAACTGTGATGGCTGGACGACTGGGTCAGAGCCCTGCAGCTCTTGTGGGGTGGGGGTCTGCAGGAGTCAGTAGCTACCAAAAGTGGTACAAGGAATTTGCTAGAAAAAATAATTTTGAAAGATAGAGCTAAAAGCTCGGATATGAACAAATGGGAGAACCTGACAATATCAAAAACCTGGGATCTCTAGTTATGAGTTTTCTATGATATCATAACTCGGTATTTGTTTTTTTCTCCCTTTTTATTTCTTGTTTTAGGATGAAATATTATATAATTTTGTATTACATATAGTATTTGACATGTATGTACTTCTGTGTGTGTGTGTGTGTGTGTGTGTGTGTGTTCTGTTGTAATACAATAAATAGAATGTGTGGCCTCCGGGTCATGGTCCAGACTGGGCAGAAAATGTTTTGTAATCTGGAACATCAGGTCAGGAGCATCCCACTGACGGGAATCCCACCCCTTAAAATTCCTTGAAATGGTGTATCACACTGAACTGTGTGCTCATATCTTTGTTTTCCTGAGTCTGTTTTTCCTTGCTGATAAAAAGCTTTTATTAAATGTATTATAGAGTCAACATTTAGGCATAATGTGGGTGTTTTTGTGTGCTTTAACACAACGTAGACGGGGTGTGGGTCACATAGCTTTATCTGACCCTATTCTTTTGCTCTTCACATCAGGCAAAACTGTCCAGACTGTGTCAGTCTCTTGAATATACTGTACGTTCACATCTCTTTATGTGTCCAATCTGCTAGGTCGTCTTACTGAGCGGCCATTTGGACAGTTGGGATGTGGGCCAAGGCGCCATGGATGACGGAGGTGGAGCCATGATTTCCTGGGAGGCTCTGTCACTCATCAAGGACTTAGGTAATATAGAGACAGACATACTGTATAGATACACACATATACAGTGTGTGTGGCTCCATGCAGATGAATTTCCACAGGAAGAAACATACATGTACATACTGTAGAAATGCAAAAACGTATATAGACAACAGCAAGCTTACACAAGCTCATAAACAAAGTCTAGTAAATCAAATCAAATCAAATTTTATTTATATAGCGCTATATCATAACAAAGTTATCTCATAGCACTTGTAAATATAGAGCAAGTCCAAGCAAACTCTATATCTACAGACCCAAC